>NC_051167.1:131600892-131735076 GCF_013339725.1 Rhipicephalus microplus | reverse complement strand
GCTTTAAAAATGCAAGCGTCCTGTATACATGCTTCACAATACAAGATGAAACATGAAACATACATGGCCATTGGGTATCAGAACATGTGTTTATCATTACAACTTGATGGATTAAAGCGAGCCACTCACTACAAGAGGCATGCAGATTACTGTGCCTATTTGCTTTACTTTATCTATTTATTTATACATACTGCAGCACTAGGTCCACCATGGCAGGAGTGGTTATGCAAGGATACGGAAAAATATAAGTAAAGACAATGAGAAAAACACTAACAGGTAACATAATATTGTCATGTCAACATAGAAGGTTAAAGTAATACAAAATATTGGGAACATGAAAAAAAAAATAGAACAAGCAAGTACCACTTGTATATATATACATCGGTGTATTTTACATACACGCATTGTGGATTTCGGCTGCAAAACATTGCGGTGGGCATGAAAGAACAGAACCAGGTAACGAATTCCAGTCTTCAAAGGAACGGTGTAAAAGACTGAACTTGAACATGTTAGTTCAAGCATAATAAGGCCTCAATTTTAGGTTGTGAGAGCGTCTCGTCGTTGACTGTAGAGTGAAGTTTATGCGGTTCTTGTTGTGTGACAGTTTAACTGTCGAGAGAACGATACTTTGCAAGAACTGCTATTCAATTTGACTAATGGAATGGAAGTAATTGCATTGAAGGTAGAGTAAAAAATGGCGAGAAATCGCGGTCGTAATGATGACATATGAATCTTGCTGCTTTTTCTGCACTGCTTCCAAACTTTCAATATTACACTGCTTATGCAGGTTTCAGACAGCGGACGTATAGTCACTACAGGACGAATTAACGATTGATATAAGAGGAGGTTTGTGTCATTTGGGAATTTGGGCAGAGTGCGGCACAGATAGCAGAGTTTTTTAATGCTTTGTTTCAATAATAGTCATTCTGCTTGGCCCATGCCATGTCATGTGTGAAAAGGACATGAAGATACTTATATTTGGAAACCCTGCTGACAGGACTGTTATCATAGAGTAGTAGAAAACGGAGGGTGATTTATTATAAAAAGACCTAAGCATGATTTTCTTAAAGTTAATATTCGTTTGCTAAGTTTTGTACCAGTTGCAATGTCCAGCAGATGACTCCTGCAAGCGGTAGTGGTCGCGGTGTGTTTTAATAATTTCATATAAAGTACAATTGTTGACATAAAAATGAACGGAAAAGGAAGTGTGAGCAAGCAAATCGTTCACGTACATGAAAAAAAAAAAATAAAGGCTCAAGAACGGACCCTTGTGGCACACCTGATGTTACATTAATAACAGCACAGATGGTTCATCTGTAAGAAACAATCTGAGAGCGAGATGCCAAAAAGCTAGATGTGCTCTTAAAATTGAGCATTGTTTAGTATCACGTTGTGTTTAGCTAGGAGTTTAGAATGTAAAACTGTATAAAAGAATGAGTATACCTTAACATGGTCGCCAGGATCAAGGCTAAGCAAAATATTGTGCGTGAATTCAACTAATTGTGTTGTTGTACTGAAACCACGTCTAAAACCATTTTCTTTGTGAGATAGCAATCTGTTTGATTCCAAGGAGAGTGTAATGTGTTAATGAGTGATATGTTGTAACATTTTACGTGATTGAGAAGTAAATAATATTGGTCTATAATTCAATAGAGACTGCTTATTGCCAGATTTAAAGAGAGGGAGCCATTTTCCATAAAGAAGGAACAGTGCCAGAAAATAAAGATTTATTCAATATGATTGTTAAATATTTAGATGACCATAGGAAGTAGTAAACTAAGAATACATTGTGCATCCCGTCTGGGCCGATGCATTTCTTTACTTACAGTTTTAAGATAAGGCTGAGAATGCCTTCATTCGTTATTTCTGATTTTTTCAGAATGAGGAATACCAGACAAAGAAGGAATGAAGTTGTTGTTAGAAACAAATGCAGACTAGAAATAGGTATTGATAGCATTGATATTGGGCATGAGGCCCACCACTGGAGGTGCGAGCGCTGGAATCGTTGTGATGTGCAGAGTTGGAGCACGTGATGTATCCTCGTTGTGGCAAAGGAAAGCTAGGGCACTGTCAGGGCCGCTGACTGTGCCACTGTCACTTCTCTCTTTCTGTGTTGTTGTGGTTCTTATTTCGATCCCATGGGGTTCTTGTTTCGGCACGGGAGCCTCGTTCACAACGAAAAATGAAAGTGGAAACCGTCCGATTATGTATATTTTAAAATAGGACGTAGGTATATACATGTGGGGGAAGTGGCCGTCATTACATTCAAGAATGTGTGCCGTTGTCTGAATTGTCAGAGAGTCAAGGTATAGCTTCGAAGTTCAGTTGTTCTCTTTATTTTTATTAATTTGACCCTTTTCTGGTCTATTTATTTGCCAGTTGCTTCTGCGTGTTTGGCCAGCACATTCGATGAAGCCTCCTTTCTTACTTCATACATGTGCCTCTCCAGTCTGCTAAAGCTACTTCTCTTGCCAAGGTAGCCTAATCGCAGTCTGTGCCATTCCCACCCTCCTCCTGGGCTGTCCGCTCATATGTGTGTACTCGACCACAAGCGTTCCCTTCCGCCTGTAGCGTAGCTTTTTTCTCATGGTCTGTAGCGCAAGAAATAATGGTCTAACGCATCTACTGGCCCGGGCCCTATTTTAAACAAGGTGGTGCCCCCTCTGAAAAACAAATTTGGCTCACAGGGTTCCTCGCTTATACATTACGTCAGTAGAATTAGCCCATAGCCACTGCCAGTTCCTCTTAATGTTGTTTTTATCTACAGGCAAAAACGCGTTTAGCTTTGAAAACTTTTTCTTCTTAGAGCTGCCATGAAATGTCACACAGCTCAAGGATGAAGCTGTGAAAAAAAAAGAAAGAAAGCTGGGCTCTTGCGATCTCACTGAAACATGAAATTGTTATTTAAATCACGATATTGAAGGCCTTGCAGCATACTCATTCAAGGGTGTGAAATGATAGGGCTGGCCTATCGCATTTTTAATCACGATTTGCCCCTTGGTGGAAGCTCTGGAACTGCACCAATCATTTATAATTCATTTTCACCCATGTCTGCATCGATGGCAATCGAATGTGCAACGTGTGACCACCGCAGAAAGTTAGCGCAATAAATATTAGGATCGAGCCGCAGAGAAAGGTTACAACTCTGATTAAGGCACGCGCGTGCAGGATTCTCACATTTGCCCACAATCATAACAGAAAGGTTGCGGCTGTAAAAATTCTGTGCTGCTTCTCACAAACCAGGGAACTCTCTTGCGCTGTGCTTTGTAGGGCTATGTGCGATAAACAAAAATGTAAATTTGCGCATGCTTGTCAGGTCAACCGTGGCCCGCCTTTAGATGCAAACATACAATAGATGAAGTACAGTAGTCGCCCGCATTTTTTGCAGTAAATATAAGTTTCTTTATCATTAAGACCTATTTGATGCTTCATTTCGACACGGAATGACTCGTTACCTTTTACAGAAGTAGCACGCTCGGCCCCCGTGGTTTTCATTTCAGTGGTCATAGCAAATGACGCCAGCAGTCGGGCATTATGCGAAGCCCAACGATTTGCCAGGGCAGTTATTTAGCACTTAAAATCAGGGAAGATAGCTCCAGCAGTATTTTACTGATTTCGTTGAGTGAAGTACCATAAGAATAATAATATAACAAGGAGACGCAAAAACGGCTGCGGGCTGCACGCAGGATCAATCTAACTACACACGTCACAGGGACGCTTCCGCATGGTGGCGCCACGGTATGTCTTTGCGCCCAATAGCTGATGAGTCAGTAATGATGTCATTATCTATTTTGAAAAAACGTGAGGCGGCATGAGGCAAAATAGAACACCAAAATTTGTGTGGATTCGTTCTAAACAGATTTTGCAACAGAACGCGATAAAATAAATCTCTTGCTGTTTTCATCATTGAGTTGAGTTCACACTTGGCACTCTGAAACCTGTCTAGGGCAACGGGATAATTAGATTTGTGGGGCACCTGAGTCGAAATACAGATAACTGCAAGAGATCACGAGTAATCCAAAGAAGATTGGCATTGATTTTCTTTGTCTTAATTGGTACTAATCATTGGATACACGACTTTACAAGAACTTCGACGTAATTAACAAGATATATATCTTGACTGTCAGAAAGCGCACAACATGTATCAAACTGGGAAGCTAAATTATCAGTTGTGGAAGTGTTGTTAGCACGAGTGAAATCAGGGAAGCTAGTGATTGTATAAGGTGATTTGGACACACGATAGCAAAGTGTTAACAAACTGCCTTTATCATCACAGTACCCTTCAACTTTTTGCAAGAGAAGTTGCTTTCAGCTAGATCTGTTCTTAAGAAAAATAGATATAGGATAGAATTGAGCCTCATTGGACATGAGATGACTTGAGTAAGCTTAAAGGATAGAAAAATATTTATTAATTCATAGCATATTGCAGTATCCTGATCCGTTACGGTCAGAGAAGGCCAATCGATGTCAGGAGCGTTAAAATCGTCCATACAGATAAATCTGGATGAACCAATATTTACATTGCACGTAAAATTGGCAAAGACAGCAAGAACTTCAAGGGATGATCAATTGGCATGGACATGAAGAACTTCAAGGGATGATCTGGGTGGGTGATACACAATGCTAACTTCAGTACACTGATTATTTAGGTAGACTATACATTAGAGGGATTCAGTTTCAGTAGGCAAGGGCAGTACTAAGAGCAGGATATCTCACTGGATAGGTAGTGCAACTGTAAGTAGTGAAACTATGAGCACATAGTGCAGGTAATGGTTGTGGCTGTAGGTAAGGGTGTGGTGCGGAACATCTATCAGGCTTATTTAAATGGGTGTCTTGGAACTTGGCCGCTTTGTGAACCAAGTTGCAGGTTGATGAAAGTTGCGACTTTTTCGCATCTCTTATGCAAAAAGGTACAGTATTTACAAATTGATGAACACACTGAAAATGTTTTGATCATAGAAATATTAGTTGTTTTATGTTCTTGGTTAATTTGGCATTTGGTCGATTCAGATGTTTTGTCCAATCCCGAGAAATTGGAGCTAACGAGCTTTTAGCATAGTTATGCGATAAAGTGGAATTCGTGCTCGTATGTCTGTTCGAGTAAGTGTCTGGAGCATTATATGGTGCATAGCTTACTTTTGTTTTATTCAATCATTATGCTGTCTCTGAAGTAGTTTAGAGACAATAATGGGAATCATGTAAACTGTGCAAGTACGCTAAAGAACTTATACTTTTTCCAGTCTGCATAAGTGTGCGAGCATTTCTTTGCACCAAAAGTGTGATATCATTTCTATCTCTTCTTTATGATTTTTATTCCTTTTTTATATTGGGCAGTTCTTTTCATATTGACCTTGTCCACTCATATTTCATTTCTTATGTTTCGTGCCTTGAATTGTGAAGGTGTTTGGTTACTGTGCCGCATTTTAAGGATTTTTATACGGGAAAAATGTGCAATAAATGTTTTACTGGTGGTATGGCCTAATTTAAGGGTGTATGTGAAATAAGCTTTGTCATTTAGGTACAGTACCAGCATTTCATCAATATTGTATTCGTGCACATTCACTGGAGGTCTTTCTATGTGTTGGACATAGCATTTACAAACAGAGAAAGAAACTGTAACCATGTCGTCAAGCCATGGTTGTTGCTCAAGTAACATGAGGCTGGCTTATGCGAAGGTGATTATGTATTTCATCTACAAGTGCAGTAATCTTTCTTCATTGCCTAGTGCTCTTGTGTAGTTGATACAATGCATGTAAGGTTTTCATTGCCGCTATTTCGTCTCTGTGGTTTTGCAGGTTCCTTGTCTTCGGCTTCTCATGACGAATACCATACACTTGTGTCCGTACGAGGTGGACTGCATTCGTGTCGTCAGTGCAGCTATGCGACCAAGAGAAAAGATCTCATGCAAAGACACCTCTGCAAACACACGGGCGAACGCCCTTTCCAGTGCCACCTGTGCCCAGCTGCATTTTCTCTGAAAACTGACCTCAGAAGACACATTCGTACGCACACAGGGGAGCGTCCCTTTTCCTGTGACTGCTGTATTGCATCGTTCTCCCGGCGAAGTACCCTCATAGATCACATGCTCACACACACTGGGGAGCGTCCGTTTTTCTGTGACCAGTGCAGTCTGTCATTTTCAAGGAGGGGGAGCCTCATTAGGCACATGCGCACCCACACAGGATAACGTCGCTTCTCCTGTGGACACTGTAATGCACCTTTTTCACAAAAACACCACCTTGAAAACCACGCGTACCGTTATCATATAAGAAAGTCAACATAAAAAGCGAGTTGTGTGTGGGCACTTTCTTCATGGAAGATGGAACTTAAGGTTTTTTTAATCCATAGTACAGTTCTATAAAATTTTAACTATTTGCATAACTTTTTATGCTGATTTCAAATATGTAATCAGTTTCATAGTGATTTGCATAGCTTTGTTTTGTACCATGACATTGTGTAAGATAACTATTTTTGCACGAACCTTTTCTCTAACAAAGCAATTTAATAAGTCATTAATGGCTCGTATTGCTCTGCATAAACGGTGAAATGCAAATATATAATCAAGAAAGTTTGTGTAGATATTGTATAATGTAACAAAAAAGTTTTGAAATATGAGAAATCTTGAAATTGTCAGTCCATAATAATTGCTTCTTTTAAGTGAATGATACATTTAAAAGAATATATTTGTATTCTTCACATGTAAAGAATATGTGCGAAGGATTTTATCCTTATCTGGCCATCAGTAGTACCAAAAGCATTATGTCCACAATCTCAAAAAGTTGTCTAAACTTGCATCACGAGAAAAATGCATTTTAAATATAGAAATGAAGGCTGATCTGTGTGATCTGTGTGATTTTTAGAATGATTTTTTTTATTATAAAAGCTTGGGAATTAATTATGGTATCTGACAGGCAGTCATGCCGAGTGTTATTCTCTCAGATCTCATTAATATTTTGTCTAAAAATGAAAACAAGCCTTTGGTATTGAAATGATATTAATATTATTGCTGTTTTTTTGCAAACATTCTTGGTATATTCATGCTCATAGAAAACCTATTATGATATGACACTGATCGCTAATGTGCAAAAAAGACAGGTATCAAACCTTTTATGTCAATATTATAACTTTATTATTTTTATTTGTGTACGTTTAGATGCAGCATCCTGTGCCCTTTTAGAACAACATTACATTTAGCTGCAGTGATTGATCGCGATAATGCATATAGATTTTACACTTTCTTGCTGCTTTGCAGGCGATGTAGTTTTTATGTCATTAAATTTTGCTACATGGTAAAATCAAAAACCAGTGGAATGTAGTGTATTGCCTTTGCAATTTTTGTTGCCCAACCTTTGCATTTGAGCACCGAAAACTGTCTGGCCTTTTCTCTGTGAATCCTTTGCAACCCTGTTGATCCTGTTAATTTTTAATGCGAAAGAGTTTTACAGTGATGTGAAAGCTGTGACAAACTGTGCCGAAAGACCCATCCTGCTGCATCCTGATATATTTCCACTATCCTGTGCTGAAGATGCGCCAATTATTGGGTTTTCATATTACGAAAACGAAACCACAATTTTTCAAGGTTGAAGCCCCTATCCTGCGTCTTCCCTCACGTAAACACTCGTGCAAAATCCTCTGTATCCTGCTAGTCCTGTCTATTTTGACGCGATAGCATTAAAGAGTTGTGTCACAGAAATAGTGATGTCGGCATCGTTGATTGTGAGCGAAAAATCATCATGTGCGTGACTGAAAAATTCAGAAAGATGCAAACAAAAATTCGGCATATCCCACATTCCTTGTAAATCGATATGCGGAGAAAAGGTGACCATATTGTAAGTTTTTCATTGAGCGACGTGTCGTGAAATAACACTAAATATATATGTAAATGTTGCACACACACAGACATATGTGGAAGAGTTGCAGATGCTTACATAACCGGCTGTTTGTTCCTGCACGACGAGCCCCATTGTGGCGGTCTAGTGGCTAAAGCATGCAATGCGGCTGCTGACCCACAGGTCGCGGGATCGAATCCCCGGCTGTGGCGACTGCATTTTCGATGGTGGCAAAAATACTGTAAGCCTGTGTGCTCAGGTTTGGGTGCAATTTAAGGAACCCTAGGTGGTTGTAATTTTCAGAGCCCTCCACTATGACATCTTTCATAATCATATCGTGGATTTGGAATGATGAAGGCCACATGTTATTATTATTACTTGCACAAGGATTACAGCGTGAACATAAGCATTAGCAACACCAGAAGCGATAAGCTGATATGGAGTGCTGGTGCTCGTGAGGATGGCCCTGGACAGTGCCACATCAATCAACTTGAGTACATCGAACCTAACTACAATTCACGTTAACCTGACAAGATTGCAAGTGGGCGGGCAATTGCCATAAGTGCTTGTAGTACACAACAGTTCTTCGCATTAAATAACCGAAAATTCTGGGTCAGCAAGGGTATCGAACCTGAGTCATTTGCGTGGCAAGCGGTTGTTCTACCACATGGCTACGTGTCTGCTTGTTAATGTAGTGAGAATAACTTTCTCTGCTGGAAAGTGCCATTAAACCACCTTTTGTAGTTTAAATGTGCAAGTGTCCTGTATAAATGCTTCACAATACAAGATGAAACATTACAGTGATAATGTGTGGCGCAAGCCACATGGCCATTAGGCATCAGAACATGTGTTTATCATTACAGCTTGGTGGATTAGAGCCAGCCACTCACTACAAAAGGCATGCACATTACTGTGCCTATTTTCTTTATTTTATCTAATTATTTACACATACTGCAGATTAGGTGCACCATTGCAGGAGTGGTTATGCAAGGATAGGGAAAAATATAAATAAAGACAATGAAAAAAACACTAACAAGTAACATATAATTGTCGTGTCAATATAGAAGGCTAAATTAATACAAAATATTGGGAACATGAAAAAAATATAACAAGCAAGTACCACTTGTATATATAAATCAGTGTATTTTACATACTTGGCAACGTTTAACGCTAGAACCTTATCTAGTGAGGGAAGTCTAGCTGTACTATTCGAGGAGCTAGAGGGTCTTAAATGGGATATAATAGGGCTCAGTGAGGTTAGGAGGACAGATGAGGCCTATACTGTGCTACAGAATGGGCACGTCCTTTGCTATCGGGGCTTGGCAGACAGAAGAGAACTGGGAGTGGGGTTCCTAATTCACAGAAACATAGCTGGCAACATAGAGGAATACTATAGCATTAATAAAAGGGTGGTAGGTATCGTAATTAAACTGAATAAAAGATACAAGATGAAGGTAGTACAGGCTTACGCGCCTACATCCAGCCATGATGACGCTTCAGTTGAAAGCTTCTATGAAGACGTGGAATCGGCAATGAGTAAGGTAAAACCACAGTATACTATAGTGATGGGCGACTTTAATGCAAAGATAGGAAAGAAGCAAGCTGGAGACCAGGCAGTAGGAGATTACGGCATCGGTACTAGAAACGCCAGAGGAGAGTTACTAGTAGAATTCGCAGAACGCAATAATTTATGGATTTTGAATACCTTCTACCGAAAACGAGAAAACCGCTAGTGGACATGGAGGAGCCCTAATGGTGAAAATAAGAACGAAATAGACTTTATAATGAGTCCTACCCAGGCATCGTGCAGGATGTGGAACTGGTTGGCAAGGTACGATGCAGTGACCATAGAATGGTACGGTCACGAATTCGCCTAGACTTGAAGAAGGAACGACAGAAACTGATACGCAAGAAGCCAATCAATGAGCTAGCACTGAGAGGGAAAGTACAGGAATTCAGAGTGTCGCTGCAGAACAGGTACTCGGCTCTTAGTGAGAAAACCAACCTTAGCGTAGATACAATGAACGATAATCTGACGAGTATCATTAAGGAGTGCGCAGTGGAAGTTGGAGGCAGGGTAGTTAGACAGGACACTGGCAAGCTTTCCCAGGAAACGAAGAACCTAATTACGAAGCGTGAAAAGAATCATGAAAGTGTCAAGTACAACAAACAAAATAGAACTGGCAGAGCTTTCGAAGTTGAATAATAGATGTAAGGTATGCGATGTAGGAAGGTATAACATGAAGAGAATTTAACACGCTCTGAAAAACGGAGGAAGCGTCAAAGCAGTGAAGAAACTTGGGATAGGCAAAAGTCGAATGTATGCACTAAGGGACAAAGAGGGCAAAATAACTACTAATATGGATAGGATAGTTAAAATAGCGGAGTAGTTTTACAGAGATCTGTACAGTAGCCGAGACAACCACGACCTTAATACTATAAGAACTAGCAGTAACCCAGATGACACCCCACCAGTAATGATAGAAGAAGTCAGAAAAGCTTTGGAGAGCATCCAAAGAGGCAAAGCTGCTGGTGAGGATCAGGTAACATCAGATCTGCTGAAAGATGGAGGACAGATTGTGTTAGAAAAACTAGCCACCCTGTTTACGAGGTGTCTCCTGACGGGAAGAGTACCAGAGTCTTGGAAGGACGCTAACATCATCGTAATACATAAGAAAGGAGATGACAAGTACTTGAAGAATTACAGGCCGACCAGCTTGCTCTCTGTAGTATACAAGCTATTTACAAAGGTAATTGCTAACAGAGTAAAGAAAACATTAGAATTCAATCAACCAAAGGAAAAAGCAGGATTTCAAACAGGCTACTCAACAATTGACCACATTCATACTATCAATCAAGTAATAGAGAAATGCTCAGAGTATAACCAAGCACTATACATAGCCTTCATAGATTATGAGAAGGCGTTTGATTCAGTAGAAATATCAGCCGTCATGCAGACACTGCGGAATCAGGGCGTAGATGAAGTATATATAAACATTCTGGAAGAAATCTACAGGGGATACTGCTACCATAGTGCTTCATAAAGAAAGCAACAGAACACCAATCAAGAAGGGTGTAAGGCAGGGGGACACAATCTCCCCAATGCTATTTACCGCGTGCTTACAGGAGGCTTTCAGAAGCCTAGAATGGGAACAGTTAGGGATAAGAGTTAATGGAGAATACCTCAGTAACCTGCGCTTCGCCGATGACATTGCATTGCTGAGTAACTCGGGAGACGAATTGCATCTCATGATTACAGAGTTAGACAAGGAGATCAGAAAGGTGGGTCTAAAAATTAATCTGCAGAAAACGAAAGTAATGTACAACAACCTCGGAAAGGAGCAGCGCTTTGAGATAGGTAATAGTGCACTTGAACTTGTAAAAGACTATGTCTTCTTAGGGCAGGTAATAACCGCAGAGCCGAACCACGAGATTGAAGTAACTAGAAGAATAAGAATGGGGTGGAGCACATTCGTCAAGCACTCTCAAATTATGACAGGTAGATTGCCACTATACCTCAAGAGGAAAGTATATAACAGCTGTATTTTGCCGGTACTTAGCTACGGAGCAGAAACCTGGAGACTTACAAAAAGGGTTCAGCTTAAATTGAGGACGACGCAGCGAGCAATGGAAAGAAAAATGGTAGGTGTAACCTTAAGAGACAAGAAGAGAGCAGAGTGGATTAGGGGACAAACGGATATCATAGTTGAAATAAAGAAGAGGAAATGGACATGGGCCGGGCATGTAGCGCGTAGACAGGATAACCGTTGGTCATTAAGGGTAACTAACTGAATTCCCAGAGAAGGGAAGCGGGTTAGTGGGAGACAGAAGGTTAGGTGGGCAGATGAGATTAAGAAGTTTGCGGGTATAAATTGGCAGCAGCAAGCACAGGACCGGGTTAACTGGCGGAACATGGGAGAGGCCTTTGTCCTGCAGTGAACGTAGTCAGACTAGGCTGATGACGATGATTTTACATACATGCGTTGTGGATTTCGGCTGCGAAACATTGCGATGGGCATGAAAGAACAGAACCAGGTAACGAATTCCAGTCTTCGATGGAACGGCGGAAAAGACTGAACTTGAAGATGTTAGTTCAAGCACAATAAAGCCTCAAATTTAGGTTGTGAGAGCTTTTCGTCGTTGACTGTAGAGCGAAGTTTATGCGTTTCTTGTTGTTTCACAGTTTTACTGTCGAGGGAACGATACTTTGCAAGAACTGCTATTCTATTCGGGGAATGGAATGGAGGTAATTGCATTGAAGGTAGCGTTAAAGAGGGCGAGAAATCGCGGTCGTAACGATGACACTGCTTATGCGGGTTCCAGACAACGGACGTGTAGTCACTACAGGACGAATTAGCGATTGATATAAGAGGAGGTTTGTGTCTTTCGGGGATTTGGACACAGTGCGGCATAGGTGGCAGAGGTTTTTAATGCTTTGTTTCAATAATAGTCAATGTACTTGGTCCAAGACATGTCATGTGTGAAAAGGACACTGAGCTACTTATATTCAGAAACCCTACTGACAGAACTGTTATCATAGGGTAGTAAAAAACGGTGGGTGGTTTATTACAAAAAAATGCAAGCATGATTTTCTAGAGTTAATATTCGTTTGCTAAGTTTTGTACCGGTTGCGAAACCCAGCAGACTACCCCTGCAAGCGGTAGTGGTAATAATTTCATATAGTGTGCAATCGTTCACATAAAAATGAACTGGAAAGGAGGGTTGAGCAAGCAAATTGTTCACGTAAATGGAAAAAAAAAGGCCAAAGAACCGACCCTTGTGGCACACCCGATGTTACATTAATAACAGCACAGTTGGTTCACCTGTAAGAAACAAACTGAGAGCGAGATGCCAAAAAGCTAGATGTGCACTTACAATCGACCATTGTTTAATATCACGTTGTCTTTAGCAAGGACTTTAGAATGCAAAACTGTGTCAAAGGATGAATATACCTCAACATGGTAGCCATGATCAAGGCTAAGCAAAGTGTCGTGCGTGAATTCAACTAATTGTGTTGTACAGAAACCACGCCTAAAACCATATTGTTTGTGAGATAGTCATCTGTTTGATTCCAAGGAGAGTGTAATGTGTTAATGAGTGATGTTGCCACCGGAATTATCATTGCTCCGCGCAACGCGGACGTCGGCAACCAGAGAAACGCTAACGGCACGACTACGAGCGACAAAGCCAGCCGCAATGCACGAGCTGGCCCTGTATGCGCCCGGTACTCCGCCGAACAGCCAACGCGCGTGAAGAAGAAGAGAACGAGGGTGCTCCAGGCAGAGGCTCACGAGGACTACTGCCCTTGGATCTTTTCTTTTTTTTTTATTAGGAGACAATCAAGGTCGGCGATAGATCTGACCTTTTCCAGCTTCTCACTAAACATTTCGTCGTGGAAAACATTGGATTGCGCAACAAACAGTGACCACCTTCCTATTAGCTTCGAGATTAACTTTCCCGGGATATTTTTAACTGATAAAATTGGCTCGTTTGTAAATTATGAGCGTTTGCAAAAAGACTTAAAATCTACTTTGTCTCTTCCCAAGGACATGCAGGAAGACATTCGGGCTATGAGTCTGTGTGCGGTATTGAGAAGAGCAATAAAAAAAGTCAACTTTTTCAATAACTTCAGACACAGGCGGGTCGTTTAGCCCATGGTGGAACGCTGATTGTATGAGGGGGTATAGAAAACGGAAACGGCGCGGAAGCAACTTATCCACAACCAATGCCCAAAAAACTGGTGTGACTATAAATACGTGGCAGCAGATTTTAAGTGTACATTACGCAAAGCAAAAGATGACTATGACACTAATAAATTCAGCTATCTCTCAAAACCATACAGCAGAAAAGCGCTTTTTAGATTTTTGCGTTCCAGAAAAATGATACCACCCTCAGAGAATATTGATTCTTCAATTCTATCGCCTAGCGAACTCAATGAAATATTAGAAAACGTTGCTAAAGGATTAGAAGAAAGATTCAGATCAACAATGCCAAGACACATAGTGAAGCCAATTGCAAGGGAGGAGTTCAATGAGGTGACATTAGCGGAACTAGCGGGTGTAGTGAGGCACTTACCTCCTACAGCACCAGGACCAGATGGAGTAACCTCGGCAATGATAAAAGTGCTATATGACATTTCCCCGCATGAACTCTGTAATATGGTTAATTACTCTGAAAAATTCTTGGATACCGGCGGATTGGAAACTTTCCAAAATAATTTCGATATTTAAAAAAACAGGGACTTGGGTATACACTTGACAATGTGAGGCCAATTTCTCTTACATCTAATTTGGTTAAACTAACTAAAAGAGTTTTGAATGCACGTGTAATAAAATACATTGAGGAAAAGGGTGGTGGTGGTGGTGGTGGTGGTGTTGTAGCAGGCGGGGTTAGCTTGGCCTGCATGGCCGGCAATTGTTCCGCCTGAGCATCTCCTGAATTTTGAAAATGTCACCACGTGTAACAGCCCAGTGTCTCGCAGGAAGACTAACAAAATTCGTTGCACGTTCCTCCTAGTTGCCGCGGGTCCTTCAGGAAAGATGATGTTATCAAATGTCCGGTGTCTATGACAGCCTTTTCGCAAGGTGCGGATCATCGCTGCTCTTTGCACATCAAACTGTGGGCAAAGCCAAATGAAATGTTCAATATCCCCAATGTCACCACAGAAGGCACAGAACGGGGAAGCGTATCTCCCAGTCTTGAATGACCAGGCCGGGGTGTATGCGGAGCCGGTTCTAATGCGGTACAACAGCGTCGCTTCTTCACGAGAAAGTCCATGAATTACACATGCTTGGTGTGGAAACTTGTAGATTGCCTTGAAATGATTGCGTATCACATCTTTGTTGTTCTGGTAAATTTTGGGAATTCTTACTTTTGGAAACAACGATGTACGTGCTTCGCAAGCAAGGGCATCAGCCTTTTCATTGCCCTCAATGCCAACGTGGGATGGGATCCACTGGAACTTTATATTAAAACTCTTGCCATTTAGGTGTTTGATTAGTGCCAGAGATTGCCTGGTGAACTTTTCTTGAGGTAGGCCACGATGCAGTCTTTGTATCGCCGATTTGGAGTCCGTCAGCACTACAACATCTCGTGCAGAAAAGGATCGCAGTTTTCGCAAAGCCGCCGTAATTGCAGCGCTTTCTACCGTTGTGGACGAAACCACGCGATCCAGGCGGCCCGACCATGACACGCCCAGGCAGGGTATGCAGAAAGCCGCTGCGCAGCTATCCGTCTGTGTGCACACTGATCCGTCGGTGTACACGTGTAGGTGGCCGCGGTACATGGTGCTCAAGTGGTCCAGCGCAAGAAATTTTGCTTCCGCGGCTAGAATGGTGCGCTTCGCTGGTAGCTTGGGTACGCTGAAGTTGCACGCAACATGCACAAAAGACCATGGCGGGTCCATAGGGCGCCGTTTAGGCAGTTTCAAGCCTAAATAATGAAATGTGTTTAGTGCCGCGTTGAAATCTGAGCCAGTTCTTGCTCTTAGCCGCCGGAGAAGCGCCGTGCCTGCGAAGGACTCGCCCAGTCTTGACAGCTGCGTCAATAAGGCCTGAGATGCCAAAAGGCGGAGCGGCAGAGACTCGGCTTCATTGGTGACCTTCGTGTTTGAAGCCGCCTGAGGGACTCCCATCGCCAAGCGAAGGCCCTTTCTGTGCACTGCCTCTAAGCGTTCGAACTGGCTTGGTGATGGTGATATCAGGGGCAGCTGATAAATGATGTGGCTTGTTATAAGCGCATCATTTAATTTAAGCATGGACATAGGATTGTTGCCCCAACGGACCCCTGCCATGCGACGAAGATCGTTGATCCTTAGCACTGATGCAGTGACTATACCATCAACCGCACGTCGCCATAATAGCTTGTTATCGATGGTAATGCCCAGGAAACGGACACTTGTTGCACAACGAATTGAGTGGCCTTGAATATTCAGCGACAGACGTGTTGACTTCCGTCGCGCTCCCGGGAAGAGCATGAAGGCCGATTTTTCCGCTGATAAAGATAGGCCGAGTGTCAACAAGTGACGCTCAATGATTGAAATAGCGCTCTGTGCTATCCGGGCCAAACGTTTGTGCTGGTACCCTGAGATCCAAATGCAGATGTCATCGGCGTAGATGGATATTTTAACTGCTTTCAGAGCTAAGTGCAGAGTGTCGGGAAGGCTGGCCTTGGCAGCGTTAAAAAGCAAGGGAGATAGAACACCTTGTGGGACGCCGAGGGAAACGCGTCTCTCTTCGCTCATTACATTTCCAAGCTTAACACGGACACAACGGTCTCTGAGAAATTCATGTATGAACCGAAGAGCATTTCCCGACACACCCATGGCTTGGAGCCCGTTCACGTAGCCTGCCTGAAGCACACAATCATATGCCTTGGCAACGTCCATGAAGACGGCGAGTGTCGAGAGTCCGCTGACACGGTGGTGCTCGATGTGGCTTAATAGGTCCAAAACACTGTCCTGGGCACTCAGTCGTGGGCGAAATCCGGTCACACACGATGGCCATCGTCTTCCTTGTTCAAGGTACAAAGTTAATCTTGTACATATTAATCTTTCCATCAGCTTAGATACGCATGATGTAAGAGATACCGGTCGATATGACGCGAGGCTCGCAGGATCCTTTCCGGACTTTAAGACTGGCACCACCCAAGCTGTCTTCCAAACAAATGGGATCTCTCCCGTGCTCCAGACATGATTGAATATGTCCAAAAGGGCCCTTTTTTGCTCATATGGTAGATTTGTCAGCATTTGATTGCTGATCAAATCGGGACACACGGCACAGCGTCTTCTTAATTTGCTAAGTGCCATATCCAGCTCTCGGAAGGTGAATGGCGTATCCATCGTGTGAAAAAACTGGGGTGACAGAGGAATCGCCGCTCCTGCTGATCTACCCGATATGTACACGTCTGAGAAATCCTCTGCAAGGGTTTGCAAATCTATCCCTTGTTTCAAAGCGAGTGCTTCGAATGGCTTGTGTGTTCGGATCTTCCCAGAAAGACTATTTATTACTGCCCATATCTTTGTCAAGGGCGTAAACGTTGATAAACTTTCACAGAAAGTGGCCCATTGATTTCGTCTTAATTTTTTTTGTATGGCGACGAATCGCAGCGTTTATCCTGTTATATTCGGTTTTCGCAGACGGCTTTCCTTTTGTTCTCATTAATTTCCGCTCCGCCCGTCTACGTGCTGCGCAAAGGTTCTTCAATTTCAAGTCAGGAGCAGGAAAATGGTCGGGCAGTTTCAGCAATGAAGTTGCTGATCGCTTGCCTTGCAACATATCTGCGAACAGCTCACCAGTGGATTTGTCCAACACTTCTCTGTAGGTGTCCCAGCGTGTTACATTGCAGAATTGTCGACCAGCAGTTCGAAATCCCAGGATATTGGTGAAGATGGGGAAATGGTCGCTGCCCATCTTGTCTGAAGCCGTGGTCGATGATACCAGAAGGTCCGTGGAGTGAAGTACAAGGTCTATTGCACTCCATGAATCTGGTGGCCTGAAAATTGTAGGTTTACCATCGCTCGCCACACATAAGTCGGCAGCATCCACAGCTGCTTGAAGTTCCTTGCCTCGAAAATCGACACTCTTATCTCCCCAGAGTGGATGGTGCGCGTTCAAATCACCACAGATTATTCGAGGTGCGGGACATCGAGTGCAAAGGTCCTTTAGGAAAGTCTCCATAGAGACCTTTTTTCGTGGGCTTATGTACACCAATACCACACTCAGTTTTCGGTTTCCCAGGCACACTTGCACAGCAGTGACTTCCAGTGAGTTGGAACAGAGGTCTTGCACTGGTAAGGCGACGTGAGGGATTTCCCGCCTTATGTATATCATTGCGCTTCCATTTGCAAACGACGTTATGCTCGGGTTGCCGTGTCGGGTGTACCCTGGGAGCGTCCTTGCATTCGGTAGACCGGCTTCGGAGAAGGCTAGAATCGGTATTGGAATGTCGCGCAGGAAAAGGTTGAGTTCGCACAGGCGTTTTAGATGACCGGCGCAGTTCCATTGCATTATTAAGGGCACTTTTGAAGGACGAAATAGACCAGGTGGGCGAGACATTGCCATTATTCCACTGTGTGCTTGTGGAAGCAGAGCAAAGTAACACTGACTCTAGAGCCTGGACTGCTTCCAACATATCCTTCGTTGAACTCGCAGGCATCTTAGCGACGTGTGAACGTAGTGCGGTGAACAGAGCGCGAATAACGTGCTCGACGTTTTCTTGCTGTTGGCTTCCAGATGGTACTTGAGGTGGGCTCAGTGCATCAGCGTAGGTGCGCTTGGCGGACTCTTTCGTGATACATTTCTCACCAGCGTTGAGCACTTGTGTTGACTCAGTACCAGCTCTTGTCGGCTTTAGGCGCGGAAAATTTAGGCGCGGAGAAATCAATACTGAACCCCATTCAAATTGGCTTTGAATCGGGATGCTCCATATGGTGTGCGCACGCGGATTTGGAGAGTCGTATACAGTTGGCTAGGCGTAGAAGAGAGTATTGTGCATTAGTTACTCTGGATTTGGCCAAGGCGTATGACAAAGTGGAGCATAAAATACTAATAGAGCAGATGGAAATGTCACACTTACCAAACTACATGACAGCATGGGTAGCAGAGTTTTTAAGGGAGAGAGAGTTTTATTGCTTTCAAAGGGGTTGTTTTTCTAACAGATATTGACAATACCTTGGCGTACCGCAGGGGGCAGTGCTCTCACCGCGGTGTTGTTTAACATCTTCCTCAGTTCGATTCCAACACATAGCGATATTCATTTATATGTGTATGCAGATGACATTGCTTTCTTTGCGACAAACAGTGATCTGCAATTACTTTATCAGACATTACAGAATTACCTAAACATGATAGCGGAATAGCATGAAAAAATTGGAATGTCTCTAAACGTAAACAAAAGCGCGCGTCTAGCGTTCTCGTTCAGGAATCCTGTCAACATCTCCTTGATGTATGGCACAGAGCAGATTCCCCAGGTGGATTCACTTAAATACTTAAGCATCATATATAACAGCTCGTTAAATTGGAAAAGCCACATCGATCACATTGCGTCCAAAGCGACACGAGCCATGGGGTGGTTAAGCAAGCTCAGCAACATAAAAAAGGGGTTGCGAAGAAATACATTGGTAATGGTCTATAAAATGTACATTCATTCTATCATGGAATTCGGCTGTGTCTTATTTTCGGGCAGTGCGACATATAAAATGACACCGCTAATACTATTAGAAAGGGGGGCTTTACGACTGTGTCTTGGACTGCTCAAGTTTGTTGCTAACAATGTGCTATACATCCATGGAAGCGCGTCTACTGTCATTGTTGAATAGATTCAAAATGCTTACTATCCAAACATTTTTTAAAACTATACACTGTGCCCAGAGAGCATCGTTTTATGCTTTTATTAAAGAACCAAGCTTATTTTTTGAAACTTGGTGGTCGCGATTCCACTGCCCACAGATCTTGTTCGTTTAAGCGCTGCTAGAACCACTGAACGTCAAAATTAAACATATTTTCTCAAGAAGAAACGTTAATTTAGATTTTAAGATGGAATTTGAGAATATTTATCCCTCTAACGCAAAGCAAATACCATTTCAATATTTAAATAATCGGCTACAGGATTGCTTGGCACACGTGAACATGAACAACATAATTGCGACTGATGCATCCGTATCAAATGAAAAGGCTGGGGCAGGTATCTTCCCACGTTCCCTTGACTGGTCCTTTTCGGTTAGACTCCCAGATTACACACCAATATTCGTAACAGAATTATTTGCTATTGTACTGGCTTTACGGAAACTTCCTTTGGGTGAATCGGAAGCAGTCGTTATTACAGATTCTTTTTGAGTATGTGCTGCTCTGTCTTCTGAAGCCAACTTAACACTTATGCACGTTTCGACAACTCATACCGACAAACTTGAAAAAACTGCAGCTCTTATGGGTACCAGGCCATCGTGGCATATATCTCAATGAGATGGCGAATGCACTAGCCACAGTATCTCTTAGCGGTCCCCTTATCCCGATTTTGCCTGATACGGCTTACGCGACAGCAATAAGGTTTAGAAACCTCTGTTTGCATGAATAAGACTGCTACTCATTCGATAAATATCGAGATTTCGCACATCTAAGATGCCGCTGGAATAGACAGTGGTGTGCAACATGGCACTTGGAAGTTACTTTTACAAGATTGCGTTGCAGAATTCCGCAACTGAATTATTATTTGCATAAAGTTGGTCTAAAGGCGTCACCTTTATGCCAGACTTGCGAAGAAATGGAAACGATAGATCACTTCTTTTTGTTCTGTCACCGATATTCTCATCAGCGGAAAAGATACCTGATAGCTCCACTTGAAAAATTGGGATTAGAATTAAATGTGGCAGTAATTTTGTCGTTTGGCAGCATTAAATTCGGTTATAGCCACAGGGACGTCTGCTCTGCGGTATTTGAATACATTATTGAAACAAAGCGATTTCCGTGTTAATCTGCCTACACACACACACACACACACACACACACACACACACACACACACACACACACACATATATATATATATATATATATATATATAGATATACATATATATATATATATATTGGAAGAGTATATATATATACATATATATATATATACATATATATATATATATATATATATATATATATATATATATATATATATATATATATATATATATATATATATATATATACTCTTCCTAAGTGCAGCTGTCGTCTGTTTTCTGTTTTATTTTACTACCCAATCAATTGTGTCATGCATGACATGCCCAACAGCAACCCTGTGCACAGCCGGGAGGCCCCCACTGCACGCGTAATCCAGAAGCGAGCAAAGAATTCGTATTGCGCCCGCTTACCAGCCTCTGCCGCAATACGCGGAACCGCTCTTTCTACGACATAATGTTGACGGGACCCCGAGTAGTTAAAGGCTTCAAACTTCCTAAAATGCCCGCTTACCAGCCTCTACCCCAATACGCGGTACCCCTCTTTCTACGACGAAATGTTGACAGGGCTCCGAGTAGTTAAAGGCTTAGAACTTCCTAAAAAAGCTCTTTTTTTTTTGCCCCACACCGAACCGCCAGTGCCAGGAGGCGCCGTCTGGTCGGGAAGAATGCGTTAGTGAAAGGAAGCATAAGAGACCACTGACATCAGAAAGGTGAAGGGGAGAAAGGGGAGATAGATGAAGGGGTAAGTGGAAGGAAAAGTGGAAGGGGGGCGCCCGAGGGGAGTCCACCGTATATTATTTTTTTTCTCTTTTTTTTCTTGTTTTTCCCCTTTTTCTTTTTTTCTGTCTTTTTCCTCTTTGCTTTACCTCTGATTTGAGATTGTGTAAAGCTGAGCACCAACAAACTGTACCTTTAATCCTGATGAAGGCCAGACTCTAGGCCGAAACGTTGAAATAAACCACGTTCTGACCACTCACGGAGGATCTACTGGAATATATGCAACGCTACGGCCACTCAACCACCATGCCTGCCCTCCCCCCTCTCTCTTTCTCTCTTTCTCTCTCTTCTCTCTCTCTCTCTCTCTCTCTCTCTATATATATATATATATATATATATATATATATATATTGCTGCGACAGGTTCGCCACATTCAAGTAGCCCGCCACAATCATCGTCACCAGCACCAGCAAGACCCGGCTCGGCTGGCATGCGCCACGCGTTCGGACGTTCAACAACGAGGAAGAGGAAGTTAGTCAGATCTGTGCCACTCGGCTACTCGAACTTGACGACCATAGTTTTTAGAATCGTGGGCACAAGTTCGCCCTAATAAAGACGCTTGTTTTTTTAACCTGTCGGCGTCAGCATCGCTACAATATATATATATATATATATATATATATATATATATATATATATATATATATATATATATATATATATATATATATATATATATATCGTTTTAGACCCACCATTACCTCTGTCTCAAATCGCATCTGATAGCCTGCATCGCTCCCTGCTCAGATATGCTCCTTTTTCGATTTTCGGCTTTTCTTTCTATTGTAACGAGGGCAGTGGGCATGGAGCTCGAATATAGAAAAGGAAGAAGGCTTGCTGTGATCGCACTGTAGTATTACCTCACCTTTTCTCTTCTTGATTCAATCTTCAATTATTTGTTTAGTTTAATATTCCTTTTTAGTTAATTATTATTTTCTATTACATCATTAGTTTTTTCATTAAGGATAAACCTTTTAATATATCTCATATAGGATACTTCTAGATTTCATGGCCAATCCCCCATAGTGGGTATGTGCCAGTGCGAAGGGGCAACAACAACAACAACATCGCAGGCTTGCGGTCAGTTAGCTCTTGCGCTAAATAAAGCTTTCGTTTGCCGAGTCAACTCCTGCTGGTTCAACACCCCGTTTCAAGTGGTGGAAGTGCTGGGATACATCTGGTCCTCACCATGAAACTTCGCAGCCGCATACTCCAACCACCTTCTGCAATGACTGATCCGGGACCGTCTCAGGCCGCCGCTCCAGGTCTCGCACCAATACCTGTCCTCTGCGCTGGCGCTCTCCAGCAGCGCGACCATATTTGGTGGCACAGAGGACCAAGATGTGGACAACTGGATTGCCGAGTATGAACTGGTGAGCGCGTACAATAAGTGGAACGCAGCCGATAAGCTCACTAATGTGAGTTTTTTACCTGACCGACGTGGCGAAACTATGGTACAGGAATCATCAAAGTGATTTCAGTATCTGATCGGAATCGGCAAAAACCCTCTCGGAAGTCTTTGGACGTCCTGCTGTCCGCCGCCTTCATGCTGAACAGCGCTTGCGTGGCAGAGTACAGAAAACAGATGAGACTTTCACGAGCTACATCGAAGATGTGCTCTTCCCCTGCCAGCTCGTCAACCCGACTCTGGATGAGGCAGGCAAGATAAAAAACATCATGAAAGGAATCGACGACGGTGCATTCCAAATGCTTGCTGCGAAGTGTCCCCAGACGGTCGCCGAGGTGATTCAGCTCTGCCAAAGTTATGATGAGCTGCGTAGGCAACGTGCTTCCACACGTTGCGCTGCTCAAGACACCGCGGACCTCTCATCCCTCGACTATCGCCATGACACTGCCGACCACTCTGCTTTAATGCCATTCATAAAGCAATTAATACGTGAGGAGGTCACCCGGCAGCTATCTATAATCACCAGAACTACCGAACCGATGGCACCCTTATCGCCTTCACTTCGCCAGGTCATTGAATCGCAAGTTGCCGAAGCATTGCCGCCAGCTCAGGCTCCACCATCTGTTACCGCACCACTAACATATGCAGCCGCTGTTGCTCGGCCACGCGCTCCATCGTCTCCGGCTCTCTACGAAGCAACTCGCCACGTTTATTCGTCGACGCCACCTGCCCGCCCGTTGACTGCCCCGTCTCCGGCTGTATACGAAACAACTCGGAACGTTTATATGAAGCCGCCGCCTGCACGACCGTTTCCGGTACCTTATTCAGCGACAAGTGCCCCTACCGTCTGCCAATGGTGCACTCCAGATAATCGGCTAATATGTTTTTCATGTGGCATCCCAGGCCACATAGCTCGTCACTGCCGCCGTCGCAGCTTCCCTTCTCATGACATTGCAGGGGCCTCACACTACATGCCCACTCAGTCGCGATATCCCGTTCCTGCCGATCCACCTCTAGACGTACGTACCGGTCGCCGACCATCCGGCTCAAGCCGTTCGCCTTCTCCTCGTCGCAGATCTATTTCTCCAATGTTACGTCGCAACAGCCCACCGCGAGGGGAAAACTGACGGGCGCAGTTCCGGAGGCAAGAACTGCGTTGGCAGCGAAAATCTCAAGACCTAACTGCTGTCCCCCGAACGAAATCGAACTCTATATTGATGGCATTAAGGTGTACGAACTTGTTGACACTGGAGCTGCCGTATCTGTAATTAGCGAGAAACTGGGCCGAAACTTGAAGAAAGTGACCGCGCAACTTATCGACCTATCTTTGCAGACAGCTACGTCCTGTCATATTCAGCCTTCAGCTTTGTGCACTGCACGAGTCGTCATTCAAGGTGCGATGTACGTCATCACATTTGTAGTTTTATTCCGTTCTTCGCATGACGTTATCCTTGGATGGGACTTTCTTTCGTCAAATTCTGCTTTGGTCGACTGTGCTCGTTCCGAACTCGCATTATCTGTGCCGTGCTATGACCCCGACGATGGCGCTTCGTGTAGAGTGTTTGCTGCTTCTGACGTTGACATTGCGCCTTTCTCAGCTGCTGTCTCGGTGTCGCGTGCCTCCCCTCCGAAATCACCTGTGTTGTTTATGCCATCGGTCCCAACTGCGTGCCGTCGAAATATTATGCTTCCGCTTGCCGTCGTCGTTTTTCGCAACGGTCATGCTGCCATTTATGTGTAGTGTAGTAGGGATAATAGCCCGTCATCCCTACTACGTGGAGAATGCCTGGGAAGCTACGAACCTTACGAGTGCATTCTTCCGGCTACTATACCCGATTCTACGGTTTCGCTCCCAATTTGTGCTGTCACTCCTACCAACACGCCTAATGAAGTTCTCGACGTATTCTCGGATGTCATCGACTCTGAGCTCGCACCAACTCAGCGCGAAGAGATTATAAATCTTCTACTCCGCTTTCGCTCTTCATTCGATCGTGACCAGTCAGGCTTAGGCCGAACCTCTGCGGTCGTTCACCGTATTGACACCGGTCAACAAGCCCCGCTAAGACAGCGTCCGTACCGTGTGTCATCTGCTGAACGCCGTGTCATCAACGAACAAGTAGACGACATGTTGAAACGTGGCATCATCGAGCCCTCCAACAGTCGCTGGGCTTCACCGGTTGTTCTCGTCAAGAAAAAAGACGGATCCACCCGGTTCTGCGTTGACTACCGCCGACTCAACAAGATAACGCGCAAAGACGTATACCCTCTGCCGCGCATCGATGACGCTCTGGACTGCCTACAAGGTGAAGAGTTCTTTTCTTCATTAGATTTACGCTCCGGCTACTGGCAGGTAGGTGCCCATGGCAGAGGGTGACCGCCCGAAGACAGCCTTTGTAACACCGGATGGACTATATGAATTCACCGTTATGCCCTTTGGCCTCTGCAATGCGCCTGCCACTTTCGAAAGAATGATGGATACCATCTTGCGAGGTCTGAAATGGAAAACGTGCCTTTGTTATTTGGACGACATTGTGGTATTTTCAAGCGACTTTGCGACCCACCTCAGCCGCCTAGAGCAAGTTCTTACGTGCCTTTCCACGGCGGGACTTCAACTTAACTTGAAGGAATGCCACTTCGGCGCTCGCAAGCTTGTAATTCTCGGCCATGTAGTTTCTAAGGACGGCATTCTCCCGGACCCTACGAAACTTAATGCAGTCGCGGCGTTCCCAAAGCCAACCACCATCAAAGAGCTTCGAAGCTTCATCGGCCTATGTTCTTATTTCCGGCGCTACGTCCGCAATTTCGCCTCCATTATCGCCCCCTTGCCCAATCTTCTTGCCGGAAGTTCTGATTCGTCAGCGTGGTCGCAGTCGTGTGATGATGCATTTCAGGAAGTCCGACGGCTCTTCACCACGCCTCCCATACTCCGACATTTCGATCCGTCTGCTCCAACGGAGCTTCATACAGACGCTAGTGGTGTCGGGCTAGGGGCCATACTGGCCCAACGCAAGGATGGCTTTGACGAGTACGTCGTTGCCTATGCCAGCCGCACCCTCAGTAAAGCCTAGAACTACAGTGTAACTGAAAAGGAGTGCCTTGCCATTATTTGGGCAATCGGAAAATTTCGGCCTTATTTGTATGGACGTCCGTTTGATATTGTAACAGACCACCATGCGCTTTGCTGGTTATCTTCACTAAAAGATCCTAATGGTCGGCTCGCTCGTTGGGCATTGCGGTTACAGGAGTTCGATATCCGTGTTATCTACCATTCTGGCCGGAAGCATTCCGACGCCGATGCCCTGTCACGTTTGCCATTGGCTTCAGAGCCTGTCGGCTCGCCTATCTCCACCAGTGCTGCCTTGGCCATCAGCATTTCGGACATGCCTTCCGAGCAACGCAAAGATGCTTGGATTTCTTCTCTTTTTGACTTGCTCTCAAACCGGACGCCCGCTCCAGTTTCCAGGACGCCTCGCCGTCAAGCAAGACACTTCGCTATTCGGGATAACCTGCTTTACCTCCGAAACTACAGCTCGATGGGCCGTAAGTGGTTGCTCGTCATTCCCCGACATCTGTGCTCTGACATCTGTGCCACGTTCCACGATGATTCGCAATGTGGCCACGCTGGTGTGTTAAAAACATACACTCGCTTGCAGCTGCGGTACTACTGGCGCGGTATGTACCGTTTCGTTCGCATTTACATAAGGTCTTGCCTTACGTGCCAGCGACGCAAAATGCCCACTCAGCATGCCACAGGTCCCTTGCAGCCGTTGCCATGTCCAGCACGAGCTTTCGATCGTGTCGGAATCGACCTTTACGGTCCGCTTCCCTATATTTCGAGTAGCAACCGCTGGGTCATTGTCGCTATCGACCACCTAACCCGGTACGCTGAAACAGCTGCGTTACCTTCTGCTACCGCAAAAGACGTTGCATGTTTTATACTGCAAAACCTGGTTTTAAGGCATGGAGCACCTCGAGAGTTACTGAGCGACTGCGGCCGCGTTTTTCTCTCCGATGCCATCAAAGCGTTGTTGAGCGAGTGTCGCATCTTACACCGCACTACCACAGCCTATCACGCGCAAACTAATGGGATGACAGAGCGTTTTAATCGTACACTTGGGGATATGCTGGCCAAGTACGCTTCATCCGACCAGTCAAATTGGGATAGCATACTGCCTTTTGTGACATATGCTTACAACACTGCAACGCAAAGCACCACTGGATTTTCGCCTTTCTTTCTTCTTTATGGACGCGAGCCATCATCAACAATGGATACTATTCTTCCTTATCGACCGGACCCTTCAGAGATGACTACCGTTTCTCGAGCTGCAGCACACGCTGAAGAATGTCGGAAGCTTGCTCGTGCGTTCACGTCACATGACCAGACGCGCCAAAAACATCGCCACGACGCGTCAACCACGCCTATGAGCTTTGCTCCGAACTCACTGGTGTGGTTATGGATTCCTTCTACTCCTCCAGGACACTCCCACAAGCTATCGTCCAGGTACAATGGTCCTTATCGAGTTGTACGCCAAACATCCCCTGTCAACTACCTGGTCGAGCCGCTGGATGCATCTCCGGACAAGCGCCGTCGGGGACAAGAAATCGTACACATCCCGTTTCACTATATATTTTTTTAAGCCCAAAATTACGTTGTGTTTGAAAAACCATAAACCTTTTAGTTAAGATCCTGCGTCCCGGTTCTTGACCGATCCCCCTTTGTGGGTGTGCGCCAGAGTATCAAGGATCATCATCATCATCATCATCATCATCATCATCTTCTTCTTCTTCTTCTTCTTCTTCTTCTTCTTCTTCTTCTTCTTCTTCTTCTTCTTCTTTTCTTCTTCTCTTCTTCTTCTTCTTCTTGATTGCTGTGCGTCGTTCACTTTGGGCACAAGTTCGCCCTTATTAAACCGTGTATATAGAACATCCATGTTGTGAGGCTGCTACTTTCGTTACATTTTCTGGTGGATGTGCTGGGTAGATGATTCCAAACCCCACGAGAGAGGGAAGTCCAAGCTCTGACCATCCGCAAGCCATAGAGCTTACGCCGGTGCACTAACGGATCACTCGCCGTATTCGAGGGGATTCACCAGAATTTGGACCACTTCCCTCTGTGCCAAGCGCATCAGCGACGGAAACAAGAAACGCCACCACAATGACTAGCCGAGTTGAACCATCACAACTCATTGTCAGCCAACCCGTCATACCGAAGGTGTTCCATGGTGACCCGTTCGAGGACGCCGAAGACTGGCTGGATCATTTCGAGAGGGTGGCGAACATCAACCAATGGAACGAAGCAGGCAAGTTGCGCAACGTATACGCCTCTTTGGAAGACGCAGCGCGATTGTGGTACGAAAACCACGGCGCATCTTTGACGTCCTGGGAAGAGTTCCGGCGGCAGCTACTGTGTAAGTTTGGCAACAATAATCACCGGGAAAAGACAGAAGCCGCTCTTCGTGCACGGAATCAACGCACAAATGAGACTGTCCTTATGTACATAGAAGACATGTCCCGCCTGTTCAAGCGAGCTGATCCCAACATGGCTGAAGACAAGAAGGTGCGTCATCTCATGCATGGGGTAAAACAAGAGCTGTTCGCGGGACTCGTTCGCAATCCGCCGCGCCCTGTTGCTGAGTTTCGGTCGGAAGCAACAATAGAAACGACGCTGCAGCAGAGAGCCCGGCAATACAATCGTGACGTAACCTGTACATCAGCAGGGGTCTTCTCGGAAAACGTTGTCGATAATCTTGACACTCTGCGGGAGCTCGTCCGGTCAGTTGTCAGGGAGAAACTACGCAAGCTGCAGCCACCCACTTCACCGGAAGTGTCTATTGCGGATGTTGTCCGAGAAGAAATTCGGCAGGCCATACGGGAGCCGCAAAGGGATGCACCACCGACACGACGCGCGGTAACTTATTCAGATGTCGTGGTTAGGTTCGTCACATAGCAAGGCGTGCGACGCGAGGAAGATGGAGACAGTGAGGAAAACAAAAGGGAGTTATATTGGACGAACAAAAAAGCTAGTGTACATACAGTACTATAAGTCGTACACGCACGCAGTTCACACACAAAAGAAAAGAGTAAACAGTCTCACAGTCTGTGCCGTAGCCCGGTGCCTGAAGTGGGACCCGTTGCGTGCTCGGATTCTGTCGTCGCTTGAGTGCTAGATCAGCATACCACTGTAAAGGGCATCACCAGGTCTAGGCGTAGCCGCACACTGTCAGCGACATCGGCTCGGCGGACGTGGTCAGCAGCTCCGGTCTTTCGAGGGCGCTCGCCGTACCGGAGATGTCCGCAGGACCACTCACCCAGAACTCGTGCCTGGCCACGCCGACACGCTGTGCCTCGAGGACGTCAATGGCTCGAGGACTGGAACCCGGCCTTTCGAACCTCGCGCGTAGTTGCGGGTTCGCCCTAGGCTCTCTTGCGTCGTCTTGGCGGCGTCCGAACAGCTTCGTTCTCCGCGAGCGTCTCCTCTTCTTTTTTCCATGGGTGCACAGCAATGCCCCTTCATTCTTCTCATCTTCCAGGTGATGTGGCGCTGTCGTCTGCTATGTTCACATTTTTTTAAAGCTACTACATCACAGATGTGCTCAGGTGGCCTGCTGTCCACTGTGCGCCTATCGAGACACTTGGTACTTACGCATCGACAACACGTAGCCCGCGCGATATCGTAGAGGCAACTCGCAGCGCACCTCTTCCGACAGAGACAAGACCTCGGAAAAGCGATGTATGGCGAGATGAGGAACGTAGGCCCCTGTGCTTCCACTGTGGAGAGGCTGGCCATCTGTACCGGTTTTGCCGATAGAGATCAAGCTGGTCTTCGAGGATTTGCGGTCGACACACCGTGTCCGCGAAACGGCGAAAGGCCGTCCGACATCGAGGAATACATGTGCTCACGTCAGAGCTTCGACCTGCATCGTCCTCATCAACCGCAGTCACCATCCCCTCTCCGTCAGCGCTCGCCAAGCCCACGTTCCAAACGCAACTAGGCATCGTTAGCTTAGTCCAAACCCGGGAAACTGAAGTGAGTGACCTGTGGAGGCGAGGCTACTGGTGATTCGAAATACGAAGATCCTCCACTGCGACACCAGCGTGACGACGACGATAACTGTCTCCAGCTAAAGAAGTGCTAAAGAAGCTAAAGAAGATAATTTCAGACTTGCCGTTGGTAATTGATGGGCTAGAGCTCATGGCTTTAATCGATACCGGCGTAGATTACTTTGTGATAAGCTACGATTTAGCGAAGTGCCTCAGGAAAGTTCTGACCGAATGGAGTGGACCTCAAGTACGTACGGCAGGCGGTCACCTTATTACGCCTCTCGGCAGATGCGCCACAAGAGTTGAGATACGAGGTTTCACTTACGTTGGCGACTTTGTTGTCCTGCCCGTATGTTCGAGAGAAGTTATACTCGGCATGAATTTTCTGCAAGCAAATGGTGCCATTATTAATTTGCAGAGATCCAGCGTATCATTTTCGACGGAACAAGCTATAAAGGTAGCTCGAGCAGACGAGCAATACACTACTCCACTGCGCATCGTCGATGAACATGTGACTGTACCGCCGCAGAACAGTGTAATGGTTCTAGTCAGAAATGATAGGTTTGGTTACTACGAAGGTGTGGCAGACAGCAACATGGATGTTTTCCTGAAAGGATGTGTTTGTGTGGCACGAGCGATTATCTAGCTAAAAAACGGGTACACAGACATTCTCCTGATAAATTTTGGGAACGAATTCCAGCACATCGCAAAGGGGACAGTCATAGCCTTTCTTCATGAGGTTTGTGAAGCCACAAAAATATGAAGCCTTGAAACAACGTCCACGGATATGAAACCAACATCTGATGTCTGCGACATAATATCCGTAAATCCTAATCTTTCAGTGATCCAACGTCAACAGCTATACGACCTTTTACGGGAATTTGGCAGCTGTTTCTCCAATAGTTCAAAGGTACAACGCACGACCATTGGAAAACATAGGATCGTAACAGACGAGATAACCAGGCTGGTACGCCAGCACCCGTACCGCGTTTCACCAAAAGAAAGGGAAGTCATCAAGAATCAAGTACAGGATATGCTTGAAGATGATGTTATTCAACCTTCTAGCACTCCGTGGGCATCTCCTGTAGTGCTTGTCAAGAAGAAGGATAACACGCTAAGGTTTTGCGTCGACTACCGGAAAATAAATGATGTGACTAAACGGGATGTATATCCCCTCCCGCGTATTGACGATGCATTAGACAGACTTCGGTGTGCCAAGTTCTTCTCATCACTAGATCTGAAAAGTAGATACTGGCAGATCGAAGTTGATGAACGTGATCGCGAGAAGACTGCTTTTGTTACCCCGGACGGACTCTATGAATTCAAGGCTCTCCCTTTTGGTGTCTGTTGTGCGCCGGCAACGTTTCAGCACATGATGGACACTGTACTTTCCGGATTGAAGTGGCAGTGTTGCTTAGTGTACCTTGACGACGTGGTCATCTTCGCATTACATTCGAGGAGCATATCAAGCGCCTGCGAACAGTGTTAGAAGCAATCCGTTCGGCAGATTTAACCATCAAGCCAGAGAAGTGCAAATTTGGTTTCGAAGAGCTTCAATTCCTTGGACACGTTGTCAGCGCCCACGGGGTGCGCCCTGATCCCGAAAAGACAGCCGCCATTGCAAGGTTCCCGGTGCCAGCAGACAAAAAGTCAGTACGGAGATTCCTAGGTCTCTGTGCTTACTATATATATAGACAATTTGTCAGACATTTTTCGCAGATTGCAAAACCCTTGACGAAACTTACGAGAGAAGATGTACCTTTCCAGTGGGAAACCGAGCAAGAAAGCGCCTTCAACGAAATAAGAAAACGGTTGCAAGAACCCTCAATCGTTTTGTCATTTCGATGAAACAGCTGACACGGAAATACACACACAAACGCCAGCAACATCGGTCTAGGATGCATCCTAATACAGTGACAGAATGGCGAAGAAAAGGTGATAGCATACGCCAGCCGGACTCTAACAAAGGCGGAGACCAATTATTCGGCCACAGAGAAAGAATGCCTTGCCGTCGTCTGGGCCATCAGTAAGTTTCGGCTTTACTTGTATGGTAGACCATTCAAGGCAGTCAGCGATCACCATGCCGTTTGCTGGCTCGCCAACTTCAAGGACCCATCCGGACGACTAGGAAGGTGGAGCCTCAGACTGCAAGAATTTGACATAACTGTGGTATACCGATCTGGCAGGAAGCATACCGACACCGACTGTTTGTCACTGGCACCTGCAGACCAGCACCATCAGATGAAGAGGACTTTCCATTTGTGGCTGTTGTCGAGACTTCTCAGATTGCCGAATTTCAACATGCGGACGAAGAATTGCTCCCGCTCATCACACACCTGAAAGCAGCTGACGTACAAGTACCTCGTATATTTTCCCGAAGCCTCGCATCGTTCTGCCTCCGAGGAAATGACCTCTACAAGAGAAACTTTAAGCCCAACCGTGAAAAGTTTCTGCTTGTCGTTCCCGCAACTATGCGGCAAGAAATATTACAAGCGTGCCACGATGAAACTACGTCTGGACCTTTGGGGGTCACTCGAACGCTTGCACGAATCAGTCAGCACTATTATTGGCCTAAGCTATCGTCTTCAGTACAGCGCTATGTCAGAACATGCCGCGAGTGCCAAAGACGGAAAGCGCCTCGTGCTAAGCCAGCGGGCCTTCTGCACCCGAAAGACCCACCGAAAGCACCTTTCCAACAAGTTGGAATGGACATCCTTGGACCATTCCCGACATCTTTACTTGGCAAGAAGTGGATCGTTGTAGTGACTGATTATTTAACGAGATTCGCGGAAACAGACTCCTTGCATCGAGGAACGGCCGCTGAGGTCGCCAAATTCTTTGTACAGAGCATAGTGCTACGGCATGGCGTTCCGACTGTTGTAATCACCGATCGCGGACCGGCTTTCACGGCAGAACTCATGGAATGCCTGCTGAACATGACCCACACTGTTCACAGGAAAACTACCGCATCATCATAATCATCATCATAATCATCATCATCAGCCTGACTACGTCCACTGCAGGACAACGGCCTCTCCCATGTTGCGCCAGTTAACCCGGTCCTGTGCTTGCTGCTGCCAATTTATACCCGCAAACTTCTTAATCTCATCTGCCCACCTAACCTTCTGTCTCCCCCTAACCCGCTTGCCTTCTCTGGGAATCCAGTTAGTTACCCTTAATTACCAGCAGTTATCCTGTCTACGCGCTACATGCCCGGCCCATGTCCATTTCTTCTTCTTGATTTCAGCTATGATATCCTTAACCCCCATTTGTTCCCTAATCCACTCTGCTCTCTTCTTGTCTCTTAAGGTTACACCTACCATTTTCTTTCCATTGCTCACTGCGTCGTCCTCAATTTAAGCTGAACCCTCTTTGTAAGTCTCCAGGTTTCTGCTCCGTAGCTAAGTACCGGAAAGATACAGATGTTATATACCTTTCTCTTGAGGGATAGTGGCAATCTACCTGTCATAATTTTGAGAGTGCTTCCCAAATGTGCTCCACCCAATTCTTATTCTTCTAGTTACTTCAGTCTCGTGGTTAGGCTCCGCGGTTATTACCTGCCCTAAGTAGACATAGTCTTTTACAACTTGAAGTGCACTACTACCTATCTCGAAGCGCTGCTCTTTTCCGAGGTTGTTGTACAATAGTACTGAAAGTTGGGCGAGTTGGCACTCATTCATAACTTCTATGCGCATAACTTCTATGGTGGAGTCCGGCACTACGCAGAGTAAGAGTAGCTGCCAGATGAAACACAGCCAACAATACCGGTCTTGCAGAACAGCAGTGGTATACCAGGTTCCGTTCAGCTGTGGCAGATCGTATGTCGGGCAAACTGGAAGGTGTGTAAACACACGGTTGAGAGAGCATGACTCGGCATTACATAGTTCAGGACGAACACATCTGGTGGATCACTGCAAGTCTTGTGGGTGCGTACCAATTTTTACAGACACAAAGATTCTGTCAACTCACAAGAGAAAAATTAACAGGGAGTTGATTGAAGCATTTCATATTAGAAACATGGGGGATAAATGCGTTGGCCAAGCTTCCGTCACCATGTCCGATAAAGAATTTGACTTTTTGAAAGGCATGTGCTACAATCCGTCAGCAGATGCGTGAACTCTTCAATTTTTTGTTGTTTTGTGGTTCTTATCATGACGTAGCGCTGAATAGGCTTTGTTTACGTTATCTAGTTTGTTCCTGGATCCACCGATGGGGGGGGGGGGCGTGTGGGCTACGTGAAGATATAAGTACAGTTAGTTGTTCAAAATAAACCAGTTGTGAGTTTGCGCCCGTGTTGTTTGCCTCTTTTCCTTGTGTCCGTGTTTGCGCATAGAAGTTATGAATGTTGTACAATACTTTCGTTTTCTGCAGATTAATTTTGAGACCCACCTTTCTGCTCTCCTTGTCTAACTCGGTAATCATGAGTTGTGATTCGTCCCCTGAGTTACTCAGCAATGCAACGTCATCGGCGAAGCGCAGGTTACTAAGGTACTCTCCATTAACTCTCATCCCTAACTGTTCCCATTCTAGGCTTCTGAAAACCTCCTGTAAGCATACGGTAAATAGCATCGGAGAGATTGTGTCGCCTTACACCCTTCTTGATTGGTAGTCTGTTGCTTTCTTTATGATGCAGTATGGTAGCAGTTGATCCCCTGTAGATTTCTTCCAGGATGTTTATATATGCTGCATCGACACCCTGATTCCGCAGTGTCTGCATGACGGCTGATATTTCTACTGAATCAAACGGCTTTTCGTAGTCTATGACGGCTATGTATAGTGGTTGGTTATATTCTGAGCATTTTCTATTACCTGATTGATAGTATGAATGTGGTCGATTGTTGAGTAGCCTGTTCGAAATCCTGCTTGTTCCTTTGGTTGATTGAATTCTAATGTTTACTTTACTCTGTTAGCAATTACCTTTGTAAATAGCTTGTATACTACAGAGAGCAAGCTGATCGGCCTGTAATTCTTCAAGTCCTTGTCATCGCCTTTCTTATGTATTAAGATGATGTTAGCGTTCTTCCAAGACTCTGGCACTCTTCCCGTCAGGAGACACCTCGTAAACAGGGTGGCTAGTTTTTCTAACACAATCTGTCCTCCATATTTCAGCAGATCTAATGTTACCTGATCCTCACCAGCAGCTTTTTCCTTTGCATGCTCTCCAAAGCTTTTCTGACTTCTTCTATCACAAGTTACCGGATGCGTGTCATCTGGGTTACTGCTAGTTCTTATAGTATTAAAGTCGTGGTTGTCCCGGCTACTGTACAGATCTCTGTAGAACTCCTCCGCTATTTTAACTATCCTATCCATATTAGTAGTTATTTTGCCTTCTTTGTCCCTTAGTGCATACATCCGATTTTTGCCTATCCCAAGTTTCCTCTTAACTGCTTTGACGCTTCCTCCGTTTTTCAGAGCGTATATCACCGCATATCACCCTGAAAGCAACGACCTGACTGAACACCTTAACAGAACTCTAGCTGACATGATATCTATGTATGTGGACGTCGAACACAAAAAGTGGGACGAAATTTTACCGTACGTCACCTTCGCCTATAACACCGCCGTACAAGAGACTACCAAGATTTCCCCGTTTCAACTAGTTTATGGTCGTGTAGTTACCACAACACTGGACGCTGTTACTTATAGATCAAGATGACTACCCTTCTGATCTCGATGACTATATAGAGAGAGCGGAGGAGGCCCGCCAATTAGCACGGTACCGAATATGTCACCGACAATGAATCGATGCCGACCGCTACAACCGAGGAAGACGTGAAACACGGTATGAAATTGGTGACAAAGTGTGGATATGGACTTCAGTACGACGACGAGGTCTGTATGAAAAACTCATTTGTCGATATTTCGGTCCTTACCAGGTAGTACAGCGACTCAGCGGCCTCGTTTATGAAGTCAGGCCTACAAGTAATGGGCATTCCAAACGACGCAACCTCACCGAGCGTGTACACATTGGGCGCATGAAACCGTACTACGACCGGTACGAAGACTAGCCACCCCACTTGCTTGCTGTACAACCATTTCACTCTTACAAACCTTCCGAGACGGAAACGCTGCATACATTATCATCGAAAGCATCGGGGCGATGCCTCTTGAGAGGGGGATAATGCCACAGGAAATTACCATTGCTCTGCGCAACGCGGACGTCGGGAACCAGAGAAACGCTGACGGCATGACTACGAGCGACGAAGCCAGCCGCAATGCACGAGCCGGCCCTGCATGCGCCCGGTACTCCGCCGAACAGCCAACGCGTGTGAAGAAGAAGAGAACGAGGGGGCTCGAGGCAGAGGCTACGGTGTAAATCTTATCAGAACCGAGAGTGATTCATCGACAATCTTTTCGGGACCAAGCAAGTCAAACACGATGTCTTTACAATGACTATAAAAGTGAGGTGACGGCGCAAATTCTATATGTATGTTACCGGTAAAACGCGCATTTGCTGCGGCAGCCGTTTCTTCTCGGAGCTGTCGGCAAACTACCACCATGCTTCCGCGTGCATTTTTATATAGCGTTCGGCTTTTGATTTATTAGGTCAGTGTGAAGAGACTAACCTCCGTATGCACAAACGCTCCTAGACTCGACTTTCACCCTTCACTTGACAGAGTGAAGCACTGCGTGGCTGCTCGGCTGACATTGACGATGCTCTGCTTGAGAATCGCACCGCAGTATCTCTAATGTGCAGTGACTTGCCGTGCCTAGAGAGGGCGCTTCCATCGGCTTTTTCAAGTGAAGGTGAAGCGTTGAGTGAAGAGACGTTCTAGAATACGGGGGTAAACTTATGTCTGCCCTGTCCAGTCCCCGGCACCATTTCAATGCGGTGTGTTCAGTTTCATAAGAGTTTCACTTTTGCCGAGGTTTTCATTAGATATGTTAAGAAGGGCGCTTCGTAAGCTCAATTACATCTTTGATTTTTTGCAGCTCCTTTGAAAGTACAATGATGTGCACAAAAAAAGTATTTTATGTCCACTTCTTTCATGCATGTTTCTTGCAGAGCATGTTTTATTTCGGATAATATCCACAACTTATTAAGGGGCCTTCACTCGTTCGCTAACACCATGTCGGAAACTTGGCTGAGTGACCCCAGTGTCAGGAACCGCCGCCTATACAAATTGGACCCATCTAGAAAGCTTCAAGTTCCATCGGACCTCTCCCGCCAGGATGCAACTTTACTGTGCCGCCTGTGGTTAGGAGTAGCTTTTACAAAGGCGTACTCCTTTCGCATAGAAATGGCGGATAACTCCCAATGTGACTCGTGTGACACTGACGAGACAATAGAACATCTACTTTGTTCATGTGAACGTTTTTCGAGCGAACGCAACTTGCTACGCGAAACGTTAGAGACCCTTGTCAGTAGACCTTTCTCCGAAGAGAAGATCCTTGGTTCATGGCTGTACGCGTCGCAGGCCGGCAAACGACGCGAGCACTGCTAATTTTTTAAAGACGACCGGACTACGCGACCGCTTATAAGCGTGCAATAGACAGGGCCACATCTACACACACGTTGCCCTTCACTTCTCTCTGTCTCTTCTCCTTTAATCCTCTCACCCCTTCCCCCAGTGCAGGGTAGCAAACTGGACGTTGTTGCGAACGACGGACCGATCCCGCCGAAGCCACCACTGTTGCGAAAGACGGCGACGCCGACACGGCCCCGAAGGCGCCGATGCTTCCAACTCCGCCGGGAAGGTCACCAGCCGTTTGGTAGCGTATGTTTATCAGCTCGCGACTGCTTCTGCGCAGAGCTGATAAGACGAGCGGACGAGACGACGGTGAGTTAAACAAGGTTTATGTACAGCATATATACAGAGGCGTTACAATTTCGGCACTGGGGCCGACAGAGACTCGAAGAGCCGAGCTCTCCTCTCTAACACATAGGTCAGCCTTTCGCTTAAGACCGCTGACTCACACACATGTCGGCTCTCCGACATGGGGACGCCTCTCTCGTAGGACCGCCGATCGCGACGCGCCGCAGGGCTTCTTTTATTTACACCGGGTCCAACCAAAATGTCCAATCAGAAGCGCCGCTGGTCGTCAGGGCAGATTCCGCCAATGGGGGTCGCCGCGCCATGCGTCAGACCACCAGACACGCGGACGCCGGCTCGCTGTCACGCGCGCAGCTGACTCAACGCACGTGGGCCAGGGAGGCGCCGCGCGTGTTCACTCCGTCGAGTTGATCGCGCCAGGCGACTGCGGGCTGGCCTTGACCCAGATTGCCTTTTTCAGAGGCACGGTCGTTTGACGAGGACTCGCTGGCATAACAGCACCCCCGCCGCCAGACAATGCACCGGAAAGACGAGCCGCTTCCACGGGGCTCGGATGTCAGGTGCGCTCGTTCGCCAGGTCCCTCCAGGTTCGCCTCCAGGGCCATGGGGAGAATACAGCTCCAAACTGTTCCGGGAACACATCCCATTTTCGATGACGGATCCCAGCTCCACTGGCTTGTCGCCACAACTTGTCAACCAGCTTCACTCGTCTCTTCTGACCATCTTCGGTTTCAGCACTTGTCGATGGTTCTGCAACTTGCCAAGAACGGATCGACAACAGACAACACACGACACACGCAAGTGCCCTCGGTCACCCGACAGAACACCAGACAAAGTATAGTACAACATATACCTATCTACGTGTTTATCGGAATTTCGTTCCCTCTACATCAAGAGGCACATGTGGGACAAAAGACCCTTAAAATGACAACTCAATTTTTTTCCCACGTACAACAACGTAACGGATTAGAATACCACAAATTTGGCCCCTTTAGATCACTCTGAACGAGAGCGCTCAGCCCAGGTCGTGATGAGGTCAAAATTTTGCCCCGAATCGCCAGCCAGAAACCGAAAGGTTGAGAATTTACTAGCTGGAACGCCCTGCTCAATGCACCTGCATTAGCGTTTACCTTTCCTTTATATTTTTTTTTGATAGCGAACGTCAAAGTTGCGCTGTGGAGCAACATGCTCCACTTCAGTAACCGGCCACTTTTAGGCGACGATACCTATGCGGCACGAAGAGCGGCTCACGCTTTCGACGTTGCACATGGGAACAACGATACGGCTTGCTACGGATTGACTCCTCACCGCTTGGCTCGATATCGTGTTCGATCACCCTCGTGTTTCCGGGGCGGTCCGAAAACACGTCTCCAAACTCGGAACCAATCTTTCTCCGGTCCTCTTTCTCAGGTCCTCCTTCACTTAAGCTAGGCTCTAGGTTTATCTGCTCCCGGATTACTTTAGATCCCCCTTCAATTACCTCACTAGAACTCAAATTTTCTGCTTCCTCTTCCTCTGAAGCCTTCAACAGCTGATTTACGACCGCTTGATGTTGAACATTGGGTTTCATCAAATTGTAAATTTTGTTCTGCCGCCTTCCTACTTGCACCTCATAATTTGTATCGCAAGGCTTCGATAATACTTTGGCGGGCCCTTCCCGATCAACCTCAAGCTTGTTCCTTTTGGATGGCTGCAGCCGCATTACCTGATTCTCAACTTAAAAAGCGCGCTTCTTCCCCGATTTCTCGTAGTGCTCCTTCGACAGCACTTTTGCCGCGTTTTTCTGGCTTTCCACTAGCGCTTCAATTTGGCTTTCCACTAGCGCTTCAATTTGGCTTTCCACTAGCGCTTCAATTTGGCTTTCCACTAGCGTTTTAACCTGGCTTTCCACTAGCGCTTCAATCGAGAGGTCCTCACGCTGCTCTCGAATGAGCGTCTCTCGATCAACTCTCGGCAGCTCGCTCCAACTTTCCGCTACAGGCGAGAGCGTTGCAGCCCCCTCGCTCTGATTCAATGGCGCCATGTCGTCTCCCCTTTCTCCGGAAACCGCGCAGCTAGGTTCGGCGACGGGCCGCTCGCGTGACTGCTCACATGACTCATGCGAAAAATTTTCTTTCTGGGGTTCCGTCGACCCGCCGACAAGGTCACTTGAGAGTTCACCGCATGGAACCAGGTCAAGCTCCTGCGAAAGCTTTCGCGCTTGCGATCGCGTGAGGGCCATGCACGCTAAGTTGGAGAAGAACGATTTGCCCTGCTCTTTGAGAAGCTGCTCCGAGTTGTTGGAGAAAAGATAAGGAAAACAATCGTTCAGCGCGGCAGACACAGCCGCTTCGGTGCGAAGCTTACCGAACGGGCCTTCAATGACAACGGTGGCGATTGGTAAGCGAACACTCTGCTCCTCGGCGACTTGCCTGATCCACGCGCATTCTCCTGTGAAGTCATCCGGAGACACCAATGAAGGATGGACAACATCCATGGTTGCCGCGGAGTCTCTAAGTGCTCGGCACGTTTTCTCATTCACCCTAATTTCTTGGAGATACGGCTCCAACAACCGAATGTTTTTTTCTGATTCTCGGATCGTTGCGAAGGCAAACTTTTCCTGACAGTTTCTCGCGATGTGCCCTTCCTTTTTACAGTTGTAGCAGATTAGCGGCTTCCGTTTGTTTTCCAGTTCTAATGCCTGTGTGGTAGAAGTGCGTTGTTTAGAAACCTCACTCGATTTTTCCGCTTCTGTTTTCCCTTCCTCTACAGTGTCCTTCGTAAGAGACGGGTCCTTTTTGAAATTACGGTGCGGAGCGGGTTTCCGTTGATCAGGTTTCTTTGAAAAGCCCTCCTTTCTTTCATCCTTTTCAACGCGCACTGCCCTGCTATGCAACTTTCGGCGAGTATAATACTCCTCAGCTAACTCTGCTGCCTTGTTTAGCTGTACTTCACCAAGTTTGTCCTGCAGCCAAAGTTTGACATTATCTTCGATGCAGCGGTAGAATTGCTCCAATGCAACGCATTCCACCACTTTATCGCGGTCGTCATAAACACCTTCGCCCTTGAGCCATTCAATTAAATCGGCTTTAAGACGAAACGCGAAGTCAACGTGTGACTCATTCCCCTTTTCAGCATACCGGAACCTTTGCCTGAAAGCCTCGGGTGACAACTTATAACGTCTCAAGAGCACTTCCTTAACCTCGTCATAGCTCTCAAACGCTTCCCTCGACAAGCAAGTTATCGCGTCGGACACTTCGCCGGGAAGAAGAGCTAGCAGGTTCCGCGCCCAAAGAGGCCGCTCCAAAGCGTTTCGCTCACAGACGTGTTCAAACTTGACGAGATACTTCGCCATGTCCTCGCCTACTACGAACGGTGGCAGTTGGTCCCGAATTCTAAAACCGCTGACCTGAACTGTTGGAGAAGCTACGCTAGGCGCCTGCGAACACTGTAGGATTGCCAATTCTAGTCGTTTCAACTCGAGACGCTCCTGTCTCTCGGCCTCCTCGCGACGTTCGCGCCTTTCAGCTTCTTCGCGAGCTTCGCGCCTTTCAGCTTCTTCGCGAGCTTCGCGCCTTTCAGCTTCTTCGCGAGCTTCTACTTCTCGCCTTTCAGCCTCCTCACGGCGTGCTTTAATATCCACCCAGGCCTCATCGACTTCCTCAGCCGACACTCCCTCATCCTTCATGATCTCAAGGATCGCTTGCTTTCGTTTCGCACGGCCCAAAGTAATGCCGAGTTCCTCACAAATTTCGATGAGTTCCTTCACTTTAAGGTTCTCCATCGTTCACACTAGCCTCTTGCTGTTTGCCCCTGTTAACAATTTACTTGCCGTACCCACTATAAGTCAACTAGCAAGACGCGCAAGCAATTTTTCACTCTCCCGTGTTTACCCCCTCCGCATTAACTTTGGTTTCAAAGCACTTCGACTTTGCTTGAAACGATCAAAGCTCACTCTAATGCTTCACACGGCCCTTCTCTAAACTACTACAACCTGAGCTAGATTAGTCTGGTGAACTGAGGGGAAAACATCAGGCACTCACCGCATCGATGTCGCTGACGCCGGCCGATCCCGCAGCTGCCAACCACTGTTGCGAACGACGGACCGATCCCGCCGAAGCCACCACTGTTGCGAAAGACGGCGACGCCGACACGGCCCCGAAGGCGCCGATGCTTCCAACTCCGCCGGGAAGGTCACCAGCCGTTTGGTAGCGTATGTTTATCAGCTCGCGACTGCTTCTGCGCAGAGCTGATAAGACGAGCGTACGAGACGACGGTGAGTTAAACAAGGTTTATGTACAGCATATATACAGAGGCGTTACAATTTCGGCACTGGGGCCGACAGAGACTCGAAGAGCCGAGCTCTCCTCTCTAACACATAGGTCAGCCTTTCGCCTAAGACCGCTGACTCACACACATGTCGGCTCTCCGACATGGGGACGCCTCTCTCGTAGGACCGCCGATCGCGACGCGCCGCAGGGCTTCTTTTATTTACACCGGGTCCAACCAAAATGTCCAATCAGAAGCGCCGCTGGTCGTCAGGGCAGATTCCGCCAATGGGGGTCACCGCGCCATGCGTCAGACCACCAGACACGCGGACGCCGGCTCGCTGTCACGCGCGCAGCTGACTCAACGCACGTGGGCCAGGGAGGCGCCGCGCGTGTTCACTCCGTCGAGTTGATCGCGCCAGGCGACTGCGGGCTGGCCTTGACCCAGATTGCCTTTTTCAGAGGCACGGTCGGTTGACGAGGACTCGCTGGCATAACAACGTGCGTCTGGTTGACCTCCCTGCCTTTCATTTCTTCCCTTCCGTTCCTCCTCCTCCTCCTCCTCCTCCTCCTATTACGCAGAGTGTGCATAGATTCAAATGTCGATTTGAAACTGTGAATTTGACTCTTCGCTTGGTCGTCATCGCACCACACAATACCAACTATAGCATTGAGCATGTTTCAGTTACACCGAGATTCGCTCCTGATAACTGCGTCGAATTTCGCGATACCATCGAAAATTTAATATCTGCCTTAGTTCTTTTTTTCAACTTGTGTTCATAGCGGCACCTGTATATCACCAGTGGTTCGGGCGCAAGCAAGGACATAATATTTTACGTGTCAAAACCATCATAGCTTTAGGAGGCGCGCCGTGGTTTAAGACCCCAGATTGATTCCGGCCTCGCGAGGTTTTTTTTTTAACGTTAACGTGTACCAAGTCCATTTGTATTGCATACGGTGTGATGACAACGGAAAGAGGGTGCACACACACCGAGCGCCACTTCAGTTAACATGGTGTGTCATACCACTGGACGCATGAAATATGCAGCACCATATGCAACACCATGAAATATACAACACCATTCTTCCAATAAAAGCTGAGCGCACTGTTACTGCGTTTCGCTCCTCACAATGCAGCAGTAGTGCGTGCCTGCTTTCCATAATGACGAAGGAGCTGGTTATATAAACATCTGCAACTCTTGAACTTATGAATTTGTGTGCAACATTTGTACATATATTTAGCCTCATTTCATGACGTGTCGCTCGCGAAAAAAAGTTCAACGCGGCCACCTTCCCTACGCATGCTTCGCATAATGTTGATTCCCAGATACGTGGGTTCTGCCGAATTTTTTTTTTCTGTTTATCAACGCGCTTTCTTTTATTATGAGTCCGGCTACCGCGTTCCTTTCAGTTAATAGATAGCTTGTAGTACTGTGCACGACAAAAACATTTCGAAGTAAAGAAACCACGGAGTATCAGCGAACTGCCACAATCCACTTTTGACGCATTCGATTCTCGCACTGCTTGCATTGAAAACGGTAGAACTTGACAGGCAGTTATGAGGTCCTCGCCATCTTTAAACTTTTGTAGCAGCTCGCAATGCAGCAGTAGTGCATGCCTGCTTTCGAGAATGACGAAGGAGCGCTGGCCATAGCGTGCAAAATGCGAGATGAGCGCTTCAAGGGACACGTTTTCCGTGCGCTCAATGGGAAAGCCCAGTTAGCGCGGCCCGTTCGAGTGACCAAAGCTTTGCCCCTTTTCCGCTAGAGCAGTGAATGGCGCTGTGCAAACTTGAGCCTGTCCTCCCTGTACACGAAAGTGAAACGTGTCTTCGCAGAGGTAGTTGAGTGTTTATTGTGCTTTGTTTCACCAAAAGGGGTGAACGAATTAATGCTACAGAAACATATTGCAATGTCACGCGAAGAACTGCAAGCTGCTCGAAACTTGCAGCACACACCTCAAGCAGAAAGCCCGCACTAAATGAGCATACCAAAAACGAGCGCGGACAAAGAACTGCAAGCTGCTCGAAACTTGCAGCGCACACCTCAAGCAGAAAGCCCGCACTAAATGAGCATACCAAAAACGAGTGCGGACAAAGAACTGCAAGCTGCTCGAAACTTGCAGCGCACACCTCAAGCAGAAAGCCCACACTGAATGAGCGTACCAAAACGAGCGCGGACAAACAACTGTCACAGATTGACACCCAAAGGACGCTACTCAAACAGAAAGACGCACGAAATGAACGCCCAGGTATACGCAGGACGAGAGTAAATTCTTGTTTGTGTGTGAGCAGCGAGCTCTTTTCGAGAACACAGCCCCTGGAGAGGGGCGAAGGGACGCTCGTGCGCTCTTTCACTACTGTATATTCAAAGGAAACTTGCGGTGGAAGAATAAGAGGTACAAAGCGGCCGACATTTGAGATAACCGCGCACGCGTGTAAGCCACCACCATAGAGAACATCGCACCACGCCACGTGGGGGCACGCACGCATAGCGACGCGCGGGGCGGCGTAGTGGCACTGCACGAGAGCGCGCGCCCAATGCGCGCTGGTCGCGCCATCTCGAGAGTGATCACGAAAACGCGCTGGAGTTGCTGAGCTCCGAGGACTGCCTATCGTACATGGTGTATATAAATGGTTCGCCGCTATGAGGTTACGGAGGTTTGTTTGTGGCGTATAATTAGCGTGGCGTGCTGAAGAGCTCAAGTTCACTGGTTCGACGCCCCACAATGGAACTTTTCCTTCTTTCTTTTGCCATCTCTTAGTAGATATTTTACAACTTCATATTCATGACGAAAATGCACCAGCAAAGCCATCGTGCTCCTTGGTATAAAACACTTTTGTTAAAAAAAAACAGAACTAACAAAAAGCCCCTAAGCACTTTCCTTGTAATGACAGGACACCACTGAGAATATGTTCTCAGTTTATAACAGGTGCCGATCCGGGCAATCGCACTCTTTTTATTTTTCAGCGCTGTGCAATTGACAGTGCTTATGCCGGCCAAAGCACTTATCACGGCCGCGACGATGAACAAAGAAAGGAGCTGCAAGTCAGGCACATCATAGGCACGGCGCATGCTCCCATGTGATCTGTTTCAAACCGCAGATGTTGCTCGGTACGGCGATGCTCCTGCGTTCCAGACATGACTGTTGACCACGCTACGAGCTCCGTTTCATGGGCTTGCTCTTTTTTCTGTGCGCGCTTGTTAGCAGCAATAACTACTTCCGCTGTGGTGGCAGCTTCATGTGGTCAGCAGTGTGCAGTGGCAGGCTGAGAAGACAAGCAATGAAGACCAAAGATTGTAGCGGATAGCTTGTACCAAAACAAGCTGCCAAGAAGGAGCAATACGGTTGCGACATGTTTCGGCTGCAGTAATTTCTCAGCGACAGTCAACGTGGACGTGTGTGGATTTTGCCGACAAACAGGAAAATTGCTGCACGAAAGACAAATGGATGCCAGTGTTCAGCACGTTTCGAGGTACGGACAACGACTGGAGCGGAACCAACTGGGGAGGCCGAAGATCGGTTACGAGGTAAAGGTAAGAAAGCACTGTTAATTTGTACTTCTTGACCCGTAAAAAAGTGCCATATTTTATGTGATCGTGGCTATAGAAAGTAAGATGCGTGTTTAAAATTACTGACAAAGCTGCGAAGCCATGTGCTGTAAGCTCATAGCTGCTACTGCTTTTATGTTTCTGGAAAATTTGAATGTGAAACATTCGTCAATTTTTCTCACTGTAATAGATGTGATAGCACAGCTGCGAAAATTCAATGCTTGAGATAAGGCTCCATTCAATGTATAGCGGGGCAAAGGACACTATGATGTAGAACTTGCATATTTCGTCCACCTACGTTGGTTCCGTTCTCTTGCCTGCGGAAATGCACCATTAACGTTCATAAATGAAAACGTCCACTATTGGCTGCCATAAGAGATTGGCTGCAGTGTCTTAGCCGAAGTTATAGATTAGGATTTACAGCAAATTCAGTGATTTCCTACTAGTGATGGAGTGTTTGACGAGTAAGGCATGCCTGCACAACACTCTGGAAACGATTGTGCACAAGTTCTCAGTCGTCGATACGCCTCGGACGGATACGTTGCCGAAAAGCGGTAGTACCTATAACGTTGTACTAAACCGTTACATTGAACAGTTCCGCATAGCGTGGCAGTACGGTTTGGCGCAAGAGCCGCTACCTGAATGCACATGGTATCCATACAGTAGAAGGAACTGCAATGAATCTTAACGTATCTCACTGTTGTTGGAATTGTGGACGGAAGTTTGCGAGACAATATGTAGTGACCCAAGTACTAATAGGTAGACGCACTTTGCTATGGCTGTGGTTGATTTTTAGACCATTGGGGGCTTACGGCGAGTAAAGGGAAAATAAAGGACGAGCCGGCAAAAATAACTAAGAGGTTGTTTTTTAATAGATGGTTGTCACGTGCAGTTTCTAGGGTAAAAGCTCGGTTCATGTTTCGCAGGACTTTTGCGCACTCATTGCCCGAAGTCAAAACGAAGTTGCTTAGGGCCGCATCCGCTGAGGACAAAACCATGGTCTCTAAACGCACCAAGCATCCACGCAATTTCGAAGGCGCGCGCATTGCCTCCGTTCAGTGGTGGAACGAATCTTCCGAGTGCCGTATCTGCTGCCGAATGAACCTGGCTCGATAAGGTGCAACCATGGACGCCGATTACGCAGTTAGAAGGTGCGTGGTGATAAAAAAGTACTGATTATCGTGGCTTTTATCCTGTTCGCTATTGATATATTCATAGCACCCACTGAGCTAGTTCGTGCCGAGTTACACAAAAAATGAAACAAACCTGTCACAGCCTCGGAGGCCTTGACCGCAACCGGCGTTATAGCGGAGAGATTCGCGATGGTGACTGCGCCTTCCTGAAGTCAGTGTGTCATTTCGGTTGTTCACGAATGCAGTTTTGCATTCCTTGTGTCGTACACATGGTGAAAGAGTATTCAGGTTTTGACACTGAGCGCGCCTGAGCAGCCAGATAATGTTAGGTCTCGCGGGCGAACTCTGCTGTGAGCCGTCAGACAGAGGCGTAGCCAGGGGGTAGCACACCAGGCACATGCTCCCCCCCCCCCTCCGAAAAAAAAATTCTGGCCACGTGTTTGCCGTCACATGGTGCCACGGCCAACGTATGCCTAGCGAAGTGGAGCTGGCGCATTGCAATTCCTCAGCCCCTCTAAATATATTTGTTCCGATAGGTGTGACTGACTCGCTAAACGCAAATCAGCAACATAAAAAAAGTACCAGAATCAGCAGCATGCACGTTTTTAGTGAGACGGTCATCTAAGAAGGCACCCACGAAGCTGCAAGATAACCGATAACGGCCCGAAGATTATCTAACGCTCTTGGATCGCGCTTTTCAATGCGTGGAAGAGAAAGTGTCAGCACTGTCCGTATATTCTTACACCATGCATGCCGGCGCATTTCTGGTGCTCCGGACTTGGCGTGGTCTGAGGGTCGTCCGAGTTGGCAAAGTTGCAGCCAAGTAGGAACAAAATAACCATAGTTCGCTGTCATTGAACAATACATGTGCTGGCAAGGGGCCACAAAACAGGCAGAATTATCATAATTTCCAAATTAGGGCAGGTAAACTTAACGAGCATATTGTTACGCACAAGGAGGACCAGCACGTATACGGCTGAAGGGGGCCGTTTATTTTGGTCGCGAAGAGAAGCACCGGAGTGGCCAACAGGTTGATGATCGCAGTGTCGTCGTCTTCTTTCTTCCTCCAGCTTGGGGCAGCCAGCGTGTTCAGCAATCGTCGTTTTCTTCCCAGGCATGCGTAACATTCCTCCCCTCGCAGACGAAGCCCGCCGGGCGAGGTAACTGATTTACCTTGGTGTGTACAACTTCAATCGAGCGACATGGACTGCTTGGGTTTCAGCGGCTCTTCTACCACTTCTCGTGAGGCGAGCTATTGTGTATGTGAGTTCCGTGATTTTGTCGAGAACGACAAACGGTCCGTCGTATGTGGCCAAGAACTTTTGGCATAACCCGCGTCTTCGTACTGGAGTCCACAGCCACACTAGGTTGCCTGGATGGTAAGTTACAGGCCAGTGGCGGACGTCATAGGGTACTTTCCATTTTTCCTGTGATGCCAAAGTGCGTAGACGAGCAATACGACGGGCCTATTTTGCAAGGCAGAGGATTTCGGTGACTGAGAGGTTCTTGTGCGCCGAGAATGGCAAAACTGTGTCGAGTGTGTGCCGTGGCGGTCGTGCGTACATCAAGAAAAATGGGCTAATAGCCTGTTGTCTCGTGCTTAGCGGTGTTGAACGCGTACGTTATAGATGATAGCACGTCATCCCCGTTCTTCTGGTCGGATGCCACATACAGAGAGAGCATGTTTACAATTGTTCGGTTGGTGCGCTCCGTGAGCCCATTTGTTTGCGGATGGTATGGCGACGAGTGACGAAGGCGGGACTTACTCAATCGAAGCAGCTCTTCTACTATGTCTGCCGTAAATTGTCGCCCACGATCACTGATGATCACATGAGGTGGGCCATTTCGGAGGATGACGTGCTGCAGCAGGAACACAGAAACGTCGCTGGCAGTTGCGGTTGGTATGGCCGCCGTCTCGCAGTAGCGCGTGAGGTAATCGACACATACAATTATCCAGCGATTGTCCTTAAGCCAACTTTGGAAAAGGGCCCACGAGGTCAATGCCCACCTGTTGGAAAGGTGTGCTTGGAGGTGGCAAGGGCTGTAGAAGACCAGCCGGAGCAGTAGATGGGCGTTTGTGGCGTTGACACTGTGTGCAGCTGGCTACATACGCCTCGACTGACTGTCGCATTCCTGGCCAAGAAAAGCGTTCCTTAGCACGGTAAAGCGTCCGCGCAGAACCTAAATGTCCGGACTTAGGATCGTCGTGCATAGCACCTAAAATCGCTGTCCGAAGGCTTTCTGGCACTACCAGGAGGAAACGTGCGCCAGTGCTGGAAAAGTTTTTCTTATGTCCGTTGCGTACACAGAAATGGCATGCCGTAGGAGCTGTGCAAAGCGATGATAGCCTGGTGTCCTTTCGCTGTTCATCTTTAAAAGTACTGAGGTCGGGAAACTTTGGTAGCACAGAAGCTACGAGGTAATCGAGGTCATCGGCGTCACACTCTGTATAGCTCAGTGGCATGCGCGAAAGGCAATCTGGGTCAGCGTGTCGTCGACCACTTTTGTACGAGACTATGAAGTTATATTCTTGGAGCCGAAGTGCCCAGCGCGTTAGACGGTCACAAATATCCCGAAGGTTGACGAGCCAACACAATGAGTGGTGGTCGGTGACGACTGTAAAAGGGGGTACATATAGGTAAGACCAAAACCGCTGAATCGCAAATACTCCCGCGAGGCATTCTTGTTCTGTGACAGTGTAATTCTGCTCGGGCCTACTCGCCTACTCAAGGAGCGACTTGCGTATGCAGTCACGTGCTCGCGGTTACCATAGCATTGAACTAGAACGGCACCTATGCCGCTGGCATCTGTGTGCAGTTCGGTTGGCACTGATGGGTTGAAGTGTTGAAGAACAGGCCGCTACGTCAGGAGGAACTTCAGTTGACAAAAAGAGGAGTCGCACTCCGGAGTCCACTCGAAGGGAGTATTCTTCCTTAGCAAACATGTCAGCAGATACGCGACATCGGCGAATTTAGGTATAAAGTGGCGAAAATAGGAGCAAAGCCCCAAAAAACTGCGGAGCTCATTCACAGAGCGCGGCACATTGAACGTTTCAACGGCTGCTGTCTTCTGGGGATCTGGACGAATGCCCTCCTGATCGACTAGGTGTCCGAGAACAAGGGTTTGTTGGTCCCCGAAGTGGCATTTATTTGAGTTAAGAACAAGGCCAGCGTTTCTTATGCAAGTCAGTACAGTATCCAGACGCGAATTGTGTTCGCTGAAGGTGCGGTCAAAGATGACGACGTCGTCGAGGTAGCACATGCAAATGCTCCACTTCAAGCCACGAAGAACAGTGTCCATAAATCGCTCGAACGTCGCCGGCGCGTTGCACAGTCGAAATGGCATCACGTTGAATTCAAAAAGGCCGTCAGGGGTTACAAAGGCTGTCTTTTCTTTATCTTCAGGATGCATGGCAATTTGCCAGTAGCCTGATTTTAAGTCTACAGAGGAAAAGTAAGAGGCCGAATGCAGACAGTCTATGGCATCATCAATACGTGGAAGTGGGTACACGTCTTTTTTTGTTACAGCATTCAATCGGCGATAATCGACGCAAGATCTCCAGGATCCATCTTTCTTTTTAACGAGAATTACTGGAGCTGCCCATGGACTTACCGACTATTGAATGATACCGTTTTCAATCATTTCGTTCACCTGCTCATTAATAATCCGCCGCTCGGATGGCGAAACATGGTATGGCTTTTGTCCAATCGGATTGGCCAAACCCGTGCTGATAGTGTGACATGTCCGAGACGCAGGGATTAGGGGCGCTTTGTCTTTCTGCGCAAAGTCGAATGCAGAGACGTGCTTCGAAAGTACATTGACCAATGTTCGGCGTTCACTTGTGCTCAGCGACTTATTCACCATTGACAGAAGAGCCGTTTCAAAACTGTGACCGCGATGCTCTTTCGGCGCATCTCTAAGCTCGGTCACCGGTAAGGCCTCGTGTTGTCCACTGACGACGGCTAACTTTAGACCATCTGGTAACATCACGGGTTTTGTAGAGCAATCGACAGTCCATAAACCAGCACGTCCACGTCTGATCGACACCACACAATGTGGGATCAACACATTCTTTTTCATGCAGTTGGTGTACACTGGTTCTACGTTGGCATCAAATTTGGCGGAATAGCTGTCGCTGCAACCAACAGGTACACGAACGGTTGATAACGGTGGTATGATACTGTTGCCCCAGGCACACAATGCCGTCTCTCCATCCACAGGGTTTTCCAAGAGTGCTGGCGGAACGTGATCACTCAAGAATATTGTCCCTGTGCGGCAGTCGACAGTCGTACCACACTCCCTCATAAAGTACATACCCAAAATAACATCATGTGTTGCCTGCGGAATAATCACGAACTCCGTTGGGATAACGTGGCCTCCGAGAAACACATCAGCTTCACACACACCAACAGGACGCAGTGGCTCACCACTCACTCCGCAAAATTTGGAAGCTTGATTCCACCTAAATAAAACCTTTTGTCCCAAGGTATTTTTAAAACACGCACTCATGACAGAAATTGTTGCCCCCTTATCCACCAAAACCATCACAAGCACATCGTCAACAAAAACACGTACTTCGTTCTTGAGCATCAACACACGAGATATTTCTGATATTAGCACGTCTCCGGCGACTTCACCTCCATCGGCTGCGCTTGCTAGTTTTCCTGTGGCAAAGGAGACGTGTTGCGACGCCGTGGTGAAGGCGAACGGGGAATACGAGGCGATGGAGGCGTCAAGCTCCTCTCAGATGTAGGGGAGTGGTTTCGGAAGCTGCGTGTCTAGTAGTCGTCGCGAGGCAGCAGGTGTGTTGCCTTTGGGTCGTCGTACGGTCGATCAGACGATCGTGTGAAGTGTTGTGGTGAGCCATAATACGTTGCTCGCGGGTCATCACGAAGTCGTTCGGAAGGCCGTGCAAAGTGTGGTGGGTAGCCATACCGTGGGGCTACACGTTGACGGTCGCAAAATCGCGAAATATGTCCTGGTACACCACAGGAGTAGCAAACTGTGAGAGGTTGAAACTATCTTTGTTCGTCGATGAATCGAACATCGTCTTCCCTGGCGTAGTGGGTCGGTTCGTTCCGTATATCATAGGGATATACCGGGCGTCGCGAAGAAGGCGGACGCTGGGGGCGTCGGTCATGGCGAGGAGCTGGCAAGCGTGGTGCTCTCCTTGGCTGTGGGGGTGCGCTGTACTCAACAGCTGCTGCACTAACCATCGATTGCCAAGGGGTCGTAGAAGGCGGCGGCGCAGTCACAGCCTCACGTGACACATATACCGAATGTTGGTCGTTTACAGAATGGTGATCAACTGCTGAATGCGTCTGTTCTCTATAGCGAAAAAGTTCTTCGCGAACAATCTCTCGAATTGTCGAGGACAGGTCTGGGCAGGTGCTCGTGTCGATGCTGGCAACCGTTGTAACATTTGTGAGCCGGCCGAACTTTGGAGCAATCCTGCGCATCTTCAGCTGTTCGAAAGTTCAGCAATGCCGAATCACGTCGGACACCGAGCTCAGGTGCTCTTTTTCGATGAGAAAATTATAGACATCTTCGGCTATGCCTTTCAGCAAATGCCCTACTTGGTCGTCTTCTGACATCTGATCATTGACCACCTTGCAGAGCTTCAGCACATCCTCTATATACGTGGTCCATGTCTCCCCTGGAAGCTGCGCGCGTTGAGACAATGTCTGCTCTGCCCGCTTCCTTTTGACGCTCGAGTCACCGAAACACGCCTTCAGGTCTGCAACAAAAACGTCCCGCGTGGTCAGTGTGTCCTCGTGGTTTTCGTACCACACGACCGCAGTATCTGTAAGGCAAAAGACCGCATTGCTGAGCTGAGTGGCGGCATCCCAGCCGTTGGACTTGCTGACTCGCTTGTACTGGACGAGCCACGCATCGACATCCTCTCCCGATTTTCCTCCAAAGGTTGGCAGGACTCGGTAGTAGGGCACGGAACCCATTGGAGTTGGCCTCGAAGCGTTAGATGACTGATCTTGGGCCATTACGATCGGCGCAGGCGGTAGTCTGGCAAGGCGGCGGCTGCGGCGTAGTCCAGGTAGTGAAGCTCCCGTCGTTGGGCTTGTCTTACCCAGCACGCTTCCACCAATCTGTTACGCACAAGGAGGACCAGGACGTATACGGCTGAAGGGGGCCGTTTATTTTGGTCGCGAATAGAAGCGCCGGAGTGGCCAACAGGTTGATGATCGCAGTGTCGTCGTCTTCTTTCTTCCTTCAGCTTGGGGCAGCCAGCATGTTCAGCCATCTTCGTTTTCTTCCCAGGCATGCGTAACAATATATTGCAATTCATTATGAGTCAGTACTGGTTAACGTGAGTCAAGGCAGGATCAAAGGCGTGCAAGCCTTATCTACTTATGGTGGTTTTCGAAAAGATCGAAGTTCATTTTATTGTAGCGCACACTTTTGTGTTTTCGCTCGCGTGTATTAGCCGCTTCTCTGATCAGAAATGACATTCGCATCACTGATATGTTACCATCAGTTCGCCCTTCTCTTCCTATTTTCTAATTTAGTCTGCGAAACGAATATCGAAGCGCACGTCGAAAGTCATTTTCTCGGTCCCACGATATTGCCACGGATTCGCTTTGATCCTAATGCCTGCTATCGACTGCCGTGACCTTCGAACACCTGAACGTGTACAGGAAACCTCGTGATTGAAAGACTGGAATATTTTCTTTACGGTAACTTCCTACAACGCTCGACACGATCTATTTCAGTATAATTTTCGAAAAATGCACATCGGGAACGCCACGTCCTAGTATGGTCTATAGATGGTGCACGAAGATTTTTCTGTGTGTTTGTAGTAAAACGAGAAAAAAAATTCTTTGGAGATGTTCCACTCTCTGTGATTGCAGATCGGGGAGGTGATTATGTTCTCTCGCTTATAATTTTGTCGCTATTTGTACCGGTAGGGTGAAAATTGTAACTGCATCATAAAAGACCACACGACAGCGCAATTTTCTTACACACTTCTGTCACAACAAACTGAGATTTTGTTTTCTTACTGAACTTTGAGGAGCTTGCAAAGAATCCTGTCTATGCATACAAATTTTCGGACGCATTCTCTGTACACGTGGAAATGCAAGAGGCTACTGCATGAATTCATTTTCACATTGAATATTCAGAGCAAATAGAAATTTACGGAACGCTTCACAGTGCATGGCGTACATTATAATGATATTGTTGTTTCGGTACGTAAGATTAAAAAAAACATTGCAGAGATGGCAAAGTTATCCTGCAGCGTCTTCTTTCAAGAAAGGTGTGGCGCAACACTGCCATTCCTCCTATGCACTTGACATTATCTAACGTTTCATTTGGTAAAACCCACGATCTTATTATGTGCAATAGTATAGTGAAAGGCTCGGGCTTGTTTGAAAGGCTTGTTTGCCATATAGAATGCTTCACGTGGATTGCTTCATTCAAACTTCACTTCATTCGGCATTCCTGCCATCAAATTGCCGGCGAATAATTGTTTTACTTTCTATGTTTCGCAGAGTAGCCTTGGGGTACTCTCTAACCTGCTAGGGCAAGACTGAGAGAAGTCGATTCAGCCTCATCGAGTGCGAGTGAGGCCCACGGAGTGGCTCACAGCTCTCCCATAGTAGAGTTATATTGTTACCCACTTTTTCTAAACACACAGGCTTTGAATCTGATTTGCCTCCAGCGCAGGTCCTCGTCTAGCTTGCATTCGATATACTTTTCGTGACAGTACGGCCTTTCGCCCCCATAGTAACGGTGGAAGCTTTCGAGAACGTCTCGTCTCGTAAGCACATTTCGTATTCGTTCCCTGGTTCTCTCGTATGCTCTTCTGCGGTCACCCCTTAGCTGCCTAGGTTTATCGAAACAGCAGGAACAACAAACCTGATGTCGCTTCAGTAAGAGTTAGAATAGAGAGAAGCGTAAAAACGAAGAAGCGAATGGAAGTCAACCAGAAGTGCGTCAGATATGCTACTTTACAATAGGAAAAATAGAAAGGGCGAGAAAAAGAACAAGGGCTGCGATAAAAAACGGCGCACGAAAATGAACAAGGAAAACGGTGCTCGGACCTATCCAATAAGTCACTACCAAGGAAGAAGTTCAGCAATGACAACATTGGGGGGAAGACGACGACGAAGTGTCTATTTCATAGAACACTTGTACCCTTGTCTCAAATTTTCTATTTGTTTTACCGCAAATTCTGGGAGCTGCCGCTCCCTCCTTGCGAGAATGGATGAAGAAGCCTCTCAGGATTTTCGAGGTGGACAACCGCTACGTCTGGTAGCGGCTAGGAAACGTGGGACCACCTCAAGTGGCACAGACAGTGAGGCAACGGAGCTCTATTCCGACGGTTTCGAGTCATCGGATGACGACTACACAGTCGTCATGAGCCGCAATGTAAAAAGAAGACTGCTACGAACATCGTCGATGACGAGTATATCCACCGTGCAGGCTACCGCGCAGCGTTGGCCACACACTGTACTCTTCATGGCTGTGGACCCTTCAGCCAACCTACGGCGGCTTAACAGGCAAGTCCTCTCTGCATACCTCGAAGGACTCGCTCCAAATGAGATTAAAGACTTCAGGATCAACTCACGGAAGAATGTTCTGGCAGTTGATGTTCTACACCGTAGTGCGCTGCAAAGCCTACAGAACATCTCGGAAATCGACAGTCACAGTTAAATCAGTGATCCCCACTGACTGTAAGGGCAGTGTTGGCGTCATTTATGACGTGGACATTTCCATTCCCTCTGAAGATTTCCCAATCTTGATAAAGCCAACTACAGAAGACATCCTCATCAAGCACATCACAAGGCTTGGTCAGTCACGATGCCTGAAGATTGTTTTTGAGGGAGACAGTCTTCCCCCACACGTCAAAGTTGGCCACGTTCGCAATCAGGTCTGTCCATACATACCGAAGCCCCTACAATGCTTCAGATGCTTCAAGATCGGACATGTCAAAGGAAAATGTACCAGCAATGTCGTGTGCCCGCGGTGTGCCGAACCTCATTCAGAAGACACCTGCCACGCAACTGCGTTCAAATGCTCCAATTGCCACGGCGCTCATAAAGCGTCGTCTAAAGATTGCCCACGAGTGAGAAATGAACACGCGGTGCTGAAACGCATGGTGCGCGACAATTCAACGCACAGGGAAGCCGCTGCTACTGTCAGGCGACGTCGGCGTCACCACAGAAGATCATCACGCAACGTGACATCTGCCGATAGAGACCCGTCATCTCAAGCAAGAATAACTGGCCCCCCATCGTCAAGCTCTGTGAAGACGGATACACCGAAAACAGAATCAGGGTCAAGACTCCCACCTCGTGAAGAGTGGCCATCACTTCCACGAACACAGCCTGTTTCAGAGATGCATCGATCCCCGCCAACCTCGATGCCATCACGAACCATTGATGAAAAGACAACTGAGGATCGCCAGGTCATCAACATGTTGCAGACCCTTATGAGCGCAATGCGCATGCTCCTAAGCAACATGAAGACCCCATCAGCGCAGAGCGCACTCCAAGTGCTGGACACTTTGAGTCCGCTGCTTGCAGCTCTAAGGTAAAACGATGGCCCGCAACATGTTATCCTTTCGAGAGGAGGTCAAGAACGCATCTGTCCTTCAGTGGAATGCCAGAGAACTTAGGGCGCGTATGTCCGAGTTCCGGCAATATGTATTCACGAACCAGTTCTCCATAATTGTGATTTGTGAACCGAACCTGTCAGCTCAGATGAGACTGTCTGGATATGAGTGCTTTATGTCTTCTACCCACGGAGAGCGCAGCAAGGTTGTTGTGTTCATACGGCACGACTTATGTTCATCACCCTGTACCCCCTGACGAAGAAAACCAGTACGTTTGCTTAACAGTAAAAAAACAAGACCACACTCACCATCATCGGAGCCTACTTACATACATCAAGTCGTCTAGACCGTGAGCGCTTGCGCGGAATTTTCAATTCAACTTTCCAGCCATGGGTGATAACTGGTGACTTCAATGCTCACCATTACTTATGGGGAAGCTCCAGGGTCAACACTAGAGGTAGACAGTTAGTGTATTTTGCTTCCGAATGTGAACTTATCCTCGTGGATGACGGCAGCCCTACTTATCTGCGCGAATCGGCCTATAGCAGTTGCCTGGACCTCACTTTCGTCTCACGCTCGTTCACACGCAGAGTGCACTGGCTTTCGGATTTGGAAACAAGGGGTAGTGACCACATCCCAACATACCTGAAGATTGACGGCTTTCCAAGTCTCAAGTCCTCCAGAGCCGTCATGTGCACCGATTGGCAAAAATACAAGTTAATCGTGGAAGACTATGTTGGCGCCTCACCCTTCAACCTAGAGGACGCAATAAAGAGTGCCCTACAGTCAACGACGCGTTCGCTTCCGGTGAGCTCATCTCGCACTGATATGGACATTGATCTCGAGAAACTTCAAGCGATTCGTCGTCGTGCAGAACGACGTTATAGACGCACGAGGTCACTTGATAATCTGAGAGTGGCCAGACGCACACAAAAGAAAATACAGCGTCACATGGACAAGTTGGACAAGCAACAGTGGGTATCTTTTTGCGAGTCTTTGGATCCCAGAAAGCCTCTGTCACTAATCTGGAGAACTGTCCGGGGTGTTCATACAACCAATACTCAGCGCTACCCATTAAAATCTCTGGCACTTCACTTACGCTGTGAAGAGATTGATGTCGCAGATTCTTTCTGTCGAAGGATTGCCTGCGGCTCAAATTCAACTGGAACAAAGACGCCTGAAGTTTCTGTATCCGCATGTGATCCCCGAATGGAGATTTCGTTTTCAATGGACGAACTAAAGGCTGCGCTTGCTTTGTGTAGACGTTCTTCAGCGCCAGGACCTGACGGCATCAGTTACCGCGCTCTGTGTCACCTAGGAGATCAAGCTCGGCAGGCACTCTTGCAGCTGTACAATGACTGCTGGCAAACTGGCATGGTTCCACAGGAAAGGAAGTCAAGTCGCCTGATTCCACTTCTCAAAGCCGGCAAGTCACCCTTGGACATTTCCTCTTACCGCCCGATTGCCCTCGCGAGCTGTGTGGGAAAAGTTATGGAAAGGATGATTTTAACGCGTCTGGAATGGTTCTTAGAGTTCTACGAAATATATCCAGATGCCATGTCCGGGTTCCGACGAGGCCGCTCGTCAATTGACCATGTAGTTGACTTGGTGACATATGTAGAACACCAGAAGGCCTGCAAACGGTTATCTGCTGCTCTGTTTCTTGACGTTAAAGGGGCATACGACAATGTCACCCACGAAGCCAACCTCAGCGCACTAGGAGTGGGACTCGGTGGCAGGATATATACGTGGGTTCAGAGCTACCTACAGAACAGATCATTTCACGTGCAGACAGAGAATGGCCCGACACCCGAGTATTACTGCAGCCGAGGAGTCCCGCAAGGCGGAGTGCTAAGCCCGACGCTGTTCAACCTAACACTCATTGAACTAGTTGGCAAGCAACCAAGCAGTGTACGACTTTCCATTTATGCTGATGACATCTGTGTGTGGACATCAGGTGTGACTCGACTTCAACTTCGTGCTCGACTTCAGAAGGCAGCATCAGTGACATTGTACCACTTACGCAAAGAAGGGCTTGAAATCGCAAGTGAGAAGTGTGCAGTCGTGGCTTTCACCAGAAAAGCAATGTCCGCTTACGGCATATCAATTAACGGGCAGTTGGTGTCATGCAGCCGGAGTCACAGGTTTTTGGGAGTCGTAATCAACCGAAACCTGTCTTGGACACCCCACGTAAACTACGTGAAAAAGCGGCTGACTGCCATTTGTCACTTATTCAGGTTTCTTGCTGGGAAAAAATGGGGAATGTCTGTCGAGTCCATGTTACAGCTGTACAAGGTATTATTTACTGGATTCCTGCGGTATAGCCTACCTGTTATATCTAACACGTGCAAAACGAACCTGCGCACAATCCAAAATATTCAAGCCCAAGCGCTTAGGATATGCCTTGGTTTACCCCGCTGCGCATCGACAGCTGAAACGATTGCCATTGCACAGGACTACTCGATCATGACGCACATCACCATTGAAACGATGTGTACGTACCTCAGGCAACATGCTAGGAATCCTTCCCACCACTTGGCAACCCTCGCTACTGAGAGGCCCCGCACGAAATTTAGTGCAAATGCCTGTGCTCATCGTGCGTCGTTTACGTCAGGTTTTACGCCTGCTGAGAAACTGGTGTATCCTCCGTGGTGCCGGATACTTCCACAAGTACGTGCTTCAATTCCAGGAATACAGAAAAAAATCAAATTTGCCTTCATCAGCCCTAAAACAATTGAGCTTGAGCCATCTGCACGAAATGTACAACAACCACGTGCACATATACACCGATGGTTTAACCACAGCGTCTGGTTCTGGTGGTGCGGTGGTGATTCCAGCTAGAGGAATCACTCTGCGAATCAAACTGTCACATGTCACTACGTCCACAGCGGCAGAACTTGCGGCTTTGCGTGGCGCCCTAGAGTACATCAAATCCCAAAGACCGAGTAAATGGGCTGTGTTTTCCGACTCAAAACCAGCCCTACAGAGCATGCAGTCAGTCCTTCGACGAGGTTGCCATGAACAATTAACTTACGAAGTTGTCAAGCTTGTTCACCACGTCACAGAAACAGGCCACGAGGTCAAGTTTCAGTGGCTTCCTGGCCATTGTGGGATCAGTGGCAATGATACCGCAGACAACGCGGCTCGCACATCGCACCAAGAACACACCCTTCCGATTCCTTTGTCAAGGACCGACGCTGCAAAGCAACTTCGTCACCTGGCACGTAGTCTGAGTCTGCAGGAGTGGAACACCCCAAGCATAAGACATACGAGACTACACCAAATAAACCCTCGACTGGAACTTTGACCTCCATCCGGACTTTGTCGACGTGAAGCTTCACTTCTTTGTCGCCTTTGGTTGGGGGTTGCCTTTACAAAAGCATATAGAGCCCTCATCGGATTGACCGACAATGCGGAATGCGACGTCTGCTGCACCAAAGAAGACATCGACCATCTGATATGCCATTGCCATCGATTTGCCTCTGAAAGACAGAAGCTTTCGGACGCATTGCGACAATTGGACGATCGGCCACTCTCTGTGCAGATGCTACTGGAACACCGTCATCGCCTTTCGTCGGCTCAAAAAGCAGTCAAACATGTCTTGTGCTTTTTGAGGACTACAGGCCTATGTGACCACCTTTAACTTTTGTGTAGTGTCACCGCTGCATACGCGCCAGCCGATTGACTGACAATCCTCCTTTTTTTCTCTCTCTTTCTCTTCTCTTTCCTCTCTCTCTTATCTTTATGCCCCCTTCCTATTCCTCCAGCGTAGGGTAGCAAACCGGGCATGTGCCTGGTTAACCTCCCTGCCTTCCCTCTTGTTGTTTATCCCCCTCCACAACATTCGGATGACATGTGGGAGATACTACTACTACTACTACTACTACTACTACTACTACAACAACTACTACTACTACTAATAATAATATAATAATTTGGAAGATACCACGTACCTTGGGAATCAACGTTATGCGAAGCATGCGGAGAGAAAGTGATGCATGTCGTAATTTTTAGGGGCGAAGCTCCTTACGCCGTAAGTCCTCTGTCCGGTGTCGTCGTATTAACCAGTTGCATTGCATTGCATGTCAATAAAAATGCTGTCACACCATATCCATGGACTTAATGATGAGTCGGGCGAATGCCGTTCCATGCTTCCTTCCGGCAGTGCGTCCGTCCGTTTGGGCGTCCATTTGTCCGCTTCGCCCCCCTCCTCATTATTCACCTCGTGGATATGCTGTTTTTTTTATTGAAGACACGTCATGAAATAACGCTAAATATATGTATGAATGTTGTACGCACAGAAATATGTTGACGAATTGCACATGTTTCCGTAACCAGTTATTTGCCCTTACGCAACTGTGCCAATAGGAACATGGCAATAAGCTGCTGTGAAGCGCTGGTGCTCGCGAGTGTGGTAGCCCTTGCCACTGCTACATAAATAAACTTCAGCGCATGGCACCTAACTAGATTTTATGTTAGCCCGACGTGACGGCTGTAGCATTTGTAACTTTTACAATACATTTTTACGGTACATTTGTAATGTTTATAAAATTGGATAGCCCGCACAGCAACCGCGATTGGTGTTTCACGAACATTAGGGTATATTTCAAAAGTAGGTCCGAGACCTGTCTTGGCTCTGCAGTAGAACGCTTTATTGCCACGCAGATTGTATGGCCCTGATTCCTGCTGGTACCCTTACATTTATTCGTTGCATTCGTCGGGCCAACGCTGCCGATGTCGGGTGTTTCTTAACTCTCACGCGTTTGAAGTTACCCATGTATGTTGTCTTCGTAGATACAAAGTGTCAATTACCTGTCACATACCCGCCCGCGCGTATGTGCTACTTTTGGATGGGAAGTATTGGACCATGTACGTGACGAGATTGTCACATTATTCATGTCTTGACCAGCACGTCATATTGAAACCAGCTTAACCTCCGACCCGAATTTTGGCTCACGCCGAGTTAAGGGGGTGTTGCGACTCAGGGCTCCGTGGGTCTCATTCTGGTAGCGGACGCCCGTGCTAGGACCCATCGTACAACAGGTCAGATAAGGCGCTCGTAAGAACGACAAAAATCTATTTACATGGTTAGTAACTGAGAATTCAAAAGGAGGTGATCAAATGATTAAGTAGAACTCAAAAAGTCTAGAACTGAAAATATGCAAAGATGTTCGGCCTATATAACGCCGCGTTGCCAACCCTGGGCGCATTGTCCGTGGTTTCAGCCAATACAGCTCTCGATGGTCTCGGCGCTCCACCCACGAAGGCGGGGAAAGACACCACACAATGCACATGGAGAAGGCACAGTCTACTCGATGCCCAAATATAGTCACAAATGCACTGCACCAACGTTTTGCACACGTGTTCAAGATTTTGCTCGCGTCCGATGATCCTAGATGACTTTGGCTTCCAAATTTTCAAAAACTCCTCCGGCAGTTGGAGTGAGGTTCGAAAAACAGGCTCCCGGTACACGTGCCAAACTTGCCTGACTGCGTTCCGGTAGGATAATGTGGTGGCCTGGCAGCTTATCGTCAACCATGCCACTCCCTTTAGCCAATGCCATGGAGAGAGGGGGAATTAGGAGTGGTCCACTAATCCCTCGTCGTCGAGGCGCTGAGGTGTGCTCCCGCAAGGGCTGCAAAAGATGGTGACTTTTTACTTTCCTTCAACAACCAATTCAATCCCTCGTCGTTTGCTAGAAGTTACGGCTTATTTCCGGGACTTCGGTTCTCCTCGAACAAGCTTTGCTTCTCCTCGCAAGGTGCAGCTCGAACCAGTTTGGGTTTTAGCTTTCTGACCAAACCGAAAATATCACGCTGGTTTCGGTCTCTCCAGATCCACGGAGACCTCGAAAGTGGCCCAGCTGCCTCCTTATTTCCCTGGAAAGCCTCGAGTCGAGTCGAGTTCACAATGGCCTTTTCTTTCACGTACGTTTTCTTAACGCCGACCCAGTCCTGGGATCCCTGGTTCACGTTTTGCTGAAAGGGACTTAGTCCGTCTTGATGGCACATTCTTGCGAAATTTTTCGTCAAGTTCACAAACACTGAAACAACTTCAATAATCATGACTGTCATAACAGGGAACATTACGAGAGAAATTAGACGCAAGCGGCTAGATAGATGTAGATAGATATAGATAGATATAGATAAATACAAATAGATATAGATAAATACAGATAGATAAAGATAGATATAGATAGATACAGATAAATATATATATATATATATATATATATATATATATATATAGATATTGATAATCAGATAGATGCCAAAAGTGCTTGCAGTTCGCAAAGAAATGCTTCGCATTGATTAATGGTAATTATTAATGTTTTAAGTCCTAAAGCTACCGTAAGATTGTGAGTGACGCCATAATGAAGGGCTCCAGAAATTTCTGCCACCTGATTTCTTTGACGTCCAACTAAATATAAATACACGAGCCTCTAGCATTTAACTAAACGATCAATTCAAACACAGAAAACCTTAAGACAGGAGTCCCTCAAGGGAGTATACTGGGACCGCGTCTATTCATCGTATGCATAAACGACATTTTCTCATCTGCTAGGAATTGTAAGTGGGTAGGTTACACAGATGATAGAGCCCTTTTGTTCAGAGGAGTACAACCGGATGGGTTGGTATCTTTAGCCAACGATGCACTTGCTGAAGTATTGGCGTGGTCAAAAAGAAATGCTTTGAGAGTGAACACAAAAGAGACACAAGCCATATTTTTCCGCAATCGACACGCAGTCATTGAGCATACAAAAAACGTACATCGTGATAATGACATAACTAGTACTGCAAACGAGATGAAATCTTTAGGTTTTTTTTACAGAAACATTGACACGGAATAAGCATGTACAGTATGCTTGCAACAAGTTATATTCCTTCACTGCCTTGATTAATAAAAACCGTCAAATACTACTTATAAAAGCTAAATGTTTGTTATACAACGGGTTGTTTTTATCATTGTTTAACTATTGGAACCTTTTATGGAGTAACACCTCCTCTGACAACTTGGAAAAACTCAGGGTATGCCAAAAGGAGCAATATGGAGCGTTAGCTATAGCCAACGTTCCATATGCGACTCACACTGCCCCTAATTTGAAGCCTTCAATATACTTAAAGTTGAATTGACCTACGCATTTCGTCTTTCCTGTGCATATCATCAGGTCATAAGGACTAACATCATAGACTTCATCACTTCGTTTCGCCTAACAAGACGTCACTATGCATACGACACAAGAAGTCAGGACCTCTGTCTCCTGCCATTATGTCAAACTAACAATGGAAATTAGTCGGTATCACTCCAACTAGCTGCACTTTTAAATAGACACTGTAAATATGGCATATCTGCTGAGACGGCTTCAATACGCACCCTTTGCTCATTTTCATCGGATGATAAAAGTTAGTTTTTCTACTAGCATCTCGTTGTGATAATCAGATGCGTATGCGTATCTGTTCGGCGCATGGCGTTTTCTTTGGCTTCATTATTTTTTCCTTTTATTTTCTTCCTGCTGTGCTTTCATGGCCTTCATAGCAATCTGTTGGTCTAAATTATAAACTTATATTGTATAGATTACAGTAATTGCAATTGCGATTGGTCTTTTTTTCTTTTACCCCCTTTATTCTTCTTAATCGCATAAATAACTGTCTCATTACGTATGATGTTTCTTAAAAAATACAATATTTTGTTGTTTAACCTAGTTTTTACTATATGTTGCCGCTATCTTTATTAGTGCACTGAATTTAAATGTAATATTTGCTGCAAAGTTTTTTTTTCTACTTAACTTTTTGCTGCTGGACTTTGTAGGGGGCCGAAACTAGTCAAGCAGCAGTACTGCGGCATTTTTCGCTGCCCCATATTTCTCAAGGAGAAATAAAAGCTGATTGACTGATTGATTGATACCTGTGTCACACGGGCGTGCAAAAAGTCTTTTAAGTAAGCGGCCTTTTACGAAGTTGAAAGACTTTTAACAAAGAGGTGTTGCGGCGCAGACACACGGCAGCAACGATCTCCTTTTAGTGTTTTCGTTCGAAGACGCCAGCAAAAGCGTGGCGCTAGCAGTTAAAAGAGAGTGAGGGAGTAAAAGCTTTATTGAGCATGTCCGGCGTCATTGAGCGGGGTGGGGCTACAAGCACCCCGGCCTAGGTGACGGCCTCGAGTCCTTGGACCCGGGCGGCATCCTGGGCTTGCCGGACGGCCCAATGAAAATTAAACGATGTATCACGATGTACAAATTAAAGACTTGTTGCACTGCTCGTTTCTTCAAATAAATTTGAGAATAAGAGATGAAGAAACAACAATGTGAAAGTTTGTTGCACTAGTTAAGGAAGCATTCTCATAACTAGCGACGTGCACAAGTCCGTCTGGCACCACTAGGCTTTTATTTACCGTATTTGTTTTTCGCTGCTCTCGACACGTTATGGGCGACCGTACGGAAGAAAAAAGCGAAAATCGCAAGCCTCATGGCCTGCCTTCTCGCTCTAAAAAGTGAGGCAGACGCTGCAAAAGCCGCCAAGGAGAGGATGAAGCAGCAACTGCTGTTCAGCAATTCCTTTCTGTGCGCACTGGAGCTGTCGGAGAAGGCCTGCGATCGATCGATCTGGGCCTTCAGACGAAACGAGAGGTGGTTCGAGGGAACTGTACCTCACCTCGGTGAGCAGAACATCAAGCAATCTTTTCGAGTGTACCCGTCCACCTTTCGTTTCATTGTGGAGAGCTTGCGCAGTGAGCTCGAAAGACAGTGCACCAGCATGCGTGAAACCATCACTCCTGAGAAGCGAGTCGGCATTGCCCTATACAAGCTTGACCACTTGAATGACAGGCAAACGCACGACTGCCACGCTTTCCTCGCTTGTGCAAAATGGCGCGGCGCGAGACCGAGCGTCACCACGTGATATTGCCGACGCGTTGTAGCTGCTTACGAGAGTAGAAAAGGAAATAACCATTAAAAGAGTTCATTACACCTTCTGCAGGATATGAAATTTGTTTTTACAAAAAGTTTTGGTGACAGAAAAATAAGCATCCGCTCTTTTTTTCCCATCACTCGAAAATTGCTGGCGCCCACTGGTTTCGAGGCTACTATTCGGAGCCGTAAAAGAGATCGAAGAACTCCGTTTACGAAAAAGACCGCTTCTGAAAAGGAGTTTGCTCTGTGCCATGTGTCTGCCATCAGGAACTCCTTTTCGGAAAAAGACCGCTTACTTAAAAGACTTTTAAGTGCCCGTGTGACAGGGGTATGAAACGGAAAATGCGTATGCCATGGTTTCCATTCGATCCCGAGACCTGCGGTTCAGCGGTCATGTACCCTAACCACTAGATCGTCAGGGAGTGTGAAACGTAGGAGATAGCTCCCGAAAAAAAGCTATGAGATTCAGCTGGGAAACGAACGCTGTTCAGTTTGCCTGCTTCAAAAATAACCCAACTGCTTTTCCAGGGTGAATTTGGCTTGCACAAAGACCATTGTTTTAGGGGTGAGGCTCCGTATGGCGTGGCTTGTGCGTGCCCCGTCGTCGTAGTGCGTAACCTGTGGCACAACCCGCATACCAGAGGCACATACCCGCCCTCGGGCACATATCCGCGTGTCCACATGTTACGAAAAACGTAGAACGGCGTCGTTATATCCCGGTCTTGGTGTTAATAAAGCGTTGACAGCAGAAATGGGGTACATACTCTCGTTTAGTTCTTGGATTGTCCGCTGGATGGAGCTACTTGTATATGATGAATATATAATAAAAAGAAGCGTAATGACGGTACTCGAAGTGTTCACTGGATGTACGGACGCACGTACAAGCAGACAAGCAGATGGACTGACAGACAGACGAACGGGCGCACGCACGGATGAACTGACGCACGGACGGACGCACGAACGGATTGGCGGACATTTCGCCCCACTCATGATCATTCATGTGCCGCGATTTTTTTTTTCGCGGGTGATGTTATGTACCTAGGATTACGAAAGTGAGCGGCCAACTGAAGTCGATATCAGAACGGACCAAAGTTGAGATAACTTGTTGCGATTCATCAAGAAAGATGAAGCATATAGTAACAGACGCAAAAGAAAAGATCTAGACAGTCTCTGCATTAATTGTCTGTCTTCTCGAGTGCGTTTTCGGGTTGCCTCACCTTCTTAAGTGATCGTGTATCGTGGTTGTTGCTAGCACTTTCTCCAGCACGATTGAAGAAACCAACGCGAGCCCTACGCGTTGATCGCGCCTTATTTTGTAGAAAACGTCGATGCCTGTTCCCGCCTGAATAACGCTAAAACACACAAGCCCTACCGCGTGTTCTAAGAATGATGGCTGATTATGCGGGCGCACTCTCTTTTGTATACAGCGCCTCTGCAAAAGATTTTCTTTTCTTTGCTCCAGTGTTGTATTCGTTACAGTAATAAAGCGAGTAATTTAACCAAATTGCGCCAGCAAAATTCACTTATTGGGACTCGGATAGCTTTGCTATCCCTGTGAGATAAAACTGCGATAAGCACTGGCACTGTAATCCAGACGTGGTAAGATAAAGAAAGCCAAGATGACTATAGAGACGTAAGAAAAGGGAAGCAAGACGCTGTCTGTATATCAGCATAAAGACGTTTGCAGTCATCTTCCAGTACGACAATACAGTGTGCGCTAATATAGCAGCGTTAGCTTAAACTTTTATTAACTTCTCCGAAAGAAACATGGGCGGGAAACTGAGACCGGCCCAAATGAAATTTTTCCAAGCAGCTATGATATGGACGCTTCTGGTAAGTCTTTGGCTTCCATCATAAGTGTTAATCTACATGATTTTACGATTCTACGTGAATATTGCATGTCATATGTAGGAGCCTCCACAAGTATGCACCCTCGATGTGTCTCAACTATAAACCTCATTCAGCTCAACCTCGTAGACGCTATACCAACACTTGCGGTTTGACGTCAAACGAACACGACCGCAGGTATGCAAGTGGTCTCGAGATGCAAGAAGCAACAGCCCACCCCATGGGCGCTCTCGTGGCTGAATAACCTGTAATGAAGAGCTATGTTGCCCAAAGTGGTTTTCCATGAAATACTATTATCCATAAGCTATTGATATTATAACTATCTCAGCATTTGCATCAGTAGGTCTAGTTTTGAATTGCTTTTGAAAACTCGCACGCCGATTATAATACCTTAGAAAATTGTTTTGGGACGTTAATCCGCTCATGTTAATATGTTAATTTAATTTACTGAGCCATGCTTGGTGATAAGGGGGTGTATGTTTTGTGTATTGAACCTGTACTGGATACCATTTCATTGTGTTTTTAAGAAGATTGAAACAAGAAAATTGTTATTGATTCAGGCAAAAAAAGACTGATTATTAACTTGGAATAAATAAAGAAAGCTGTGGAACAGACCATGACACAAACTAGCACGGCTACTTTTTCTCTGGGTCGGAGCTTTTTATTGAAATAAGTACAACAAAGGTACTAGCGCTACTATTAGTATGGCTACTATTACTGCTGATACTATTTCTAGTGCCACCACCGCCACAGCGTACAAGAATTTTACGACCATTAACTTGGTACTAATACTCTGTCATGAAGTGCAAGTGCAATGAAAAAGCACATACTGCTTTTTGATCGAGTCTGTCGTGGTGAAGTTCCCGCAAGTGATGCCGCAGGTTGTTCCCTTGCGCCGACGCTCTACAACTACAAGCTTGTACGCAATCCACTTAAAATTGTATCTAGCCATGTACACCAAAGTTCTACGCACCTAGTCACTGGCCCAATCGGAGAGTAGCTATACATGGATGGTTCACGCGGTCGACATTGTTGAGCCTACACGTCCCGTGAAAGAAGTCAATCTAACACGCTTTTATTTCTGACTCGGCAAGCAGTCTTTCATGTTTGCACTGCATTGTAATCTCTAGTTACCACGCTATAGGAACCATTTCCCTCGGTTATAGTGTCTTATTCTATATTCTTTACAAAAGGTAGACATTTACGAAAAGCTTCGCGTGCTTTCGTTGTCACAGCAGCGGTGGAGTATGCGTTCATAGTGATTTGAAGATAATGCAAACAGTGTTACGCCTTTTTATAAATGGCACAGATATACATGCTCGCCTGTTATCGAGAGAAAAGTAATCTTAGCATTGATATTTTTCACGCAAATCTCTTGCAGTTCTCTTCCTCCTTTTTATATTGAAAGAACAAAATATGAGCGAGATTCTGAAAGATGATCTGTCGTAAGTCACTATTGTTGAGTCAAACTGTTGCATTACTTCAGTCTTCTATGGCTCGCAGCTCTTCGGAATATTTCTTCAGCCAAATTGCGTGAACTATGGTCGCATTTTGACATAAGGGTTTTTTCTATTCTATCTTATATTTATTTATATAAAGAAAGTGTCCAGGGTACAGTCGGGAGCCAGCCGCCAAAATAGGATTTAGCGTATTTTTTTTTCTGCGGCGTGTTTCGCAGATGCGTTGGTTGTAGTACCCGTCAGCGAGTGAAATGACTTAGCTGCGCCATTTGCTGGTTTATGTGTACAGTTTTTCTCCAGTTCCAAAGCTTCTACTGATAGTTGTCAAATAGGCTGGCTCCCTGAAAAAGACACGAATGCGCGACATGGCAGGTGTGGTGTAGGTTTGGAAACAATTTAATATTGTTATATGATTCGTTGTGTAAATTTAAGAAGTTTTGGAAATATATTTCACGCTGTTTGTTTACGACAGTACCGAACCCGGATCCTACCATAGCGGCCTGGTATAGACCTCGGAATGCTTAACCAATAAGGTAGACCATATATGTTACGGCTACAAGTCATTTTCCATCAGGCGATTACTTTAATGCGTGCAGTTTATTGAAGTACATAGTCATTTTAACCTAACTTGACGCCCTTCTTAAAAGGTCACTAAAGAGAAATAATGAATTAGTTTAGCTTGATAAAGTGTAGCGTGAGAACGATATTGTCATTAATTTCATCATCAAAGGCTTAGTAATAGAGGAGCAAATCAAGCTAAATGTTTCAATTTGCAATTCAGACCGAAATGTCCACTCGTGGCATCACGGATTACAACTGTATCGTAATTTGGCGCTATTGGCTTAACGAAATTCCCTCACACTTGGTATGCAAAGTCTACAGCCCCCTCAGACTACACTTTACTTCATTTTTATCAATTATAAACTGCGTGGCCTCTTGTCGAACTGTGTGAGGTCATTGCGAATCGCAGAGAAAACTTCAATGTTGCATCGCCACCCACAATTATTTTTTGCGCGTCTACTCACTAACCAAGCGTCTTTCGCTGTAAAAGAAGGCGTGGTTGTTTTAGTAGCATGAAAGAGCAGCTTAAAGAAATTAGTTCAATGACCCCATAAAATAGGTCCACTATGACCGGTAATCTATTACGGAAATGATCTTCAATGCAGCATGAGCGAATCACAGGATCCTTGGCAATATGTCGTACAGTTCTTCAGTTACACCTATGTTGCATCACACCGAGTGTCTACGCTAGTCGAATGCTCAAATCGATAACTTAGTGTGGTGAGGTAAGCATGATCACGCCAAGCATGATCCACCGTACCGTGCCTCACAACACCTTTCAGGTTTATCGCAAGACCCTTTTGCTGTTCCCGCTCCTAAGTATCTTATTTTGGTTTAAGATTACGGACTGTTCCTGAGTGTTGTTTAAAATAGGGATTCATGCATGAACATATTCCTTGCTTGTTGTGCTTAGCGCTTTGGGGTGCATCTCTGTCTACGCTTTAGTAGGGCTTACGGACATCTTTTTTTTTAAACACTGAAAGAAGACAACCACAACAGAGACCGCAGGAAGAGCTCACAACAGCCAGAATCGGGTTTCCACGAGACATATCGTAGGAATGTGGACGTAAACCTAACGCAACTACGAAAAAAATTATCAGAATACGAATTTGTTGTAAAGAATCATTCAAATAGCCTGGAAGGTCAATTCACAGTGAAATAGCTACAGCACACGTACTCTGTAAACGTGCCCGCGGGATCATTTGCGTCCCCAACAATCTATGGTTCCCGCCGGTTTCTCAACTATAATCACGGCGGAAAACTGAAAGCTTCGTTACATGTTCGTACTTATTATATTTATTAGCACCGTTTACGATGCCGCAATCAAATGCGAAATCGCGAAGCATGGCTAACAACCTGACACGCTTCTTATTTATTTATTTATTTATTTATTTATTTATTTATTTATTTATTTATTTATTTATTTATTTATTTATTTATCGTTCTTGGGTGTTCTGCTGTGCGGAGCACGCCGATTCATATCGTTCTCTCCCGCAGTGAGGAGACAACGGCTCAGTGCACGTTTTTTACAGTGTAGTTACTTAGTTCTTTTTTTTTTCATTTTCTTGCTAGATGTTCTAAAAATTTTCCTAGATCCCCCAAGCTGCTGATCCAACCCGGTAGGCTTGCCTTCTCCCCTTCTTCCCACCATCAATATCTGTAGGAAAGAGCATGCTATTAATAAGATATTGTAGAAATTTCTGGTAAAAAGCACGTCTTTCAATAAGTTAAATAAAAGCTGCACTCTAACCAGGGGTGGTACATTTTTCACTTCTCAGAATAATTTTTTTATGCATCGTTATGAGAACGAATACTAAAGTTGCCCTTAAAGGGATTCCTTTCATTCGTTTTCTTGGGCGAATATATGCGGCACGTTTCTCACAAAAACCTCTACGTTTCACCAAAATACTCCTTATCGTGGCGCATTCTTCGTCTTCATTACAACTTTACACTCGAGTGAGCGCGCCATGTAACTGGAGGCGTCGGTCCTGCTTTGTTCAGCAACACACGTACTTTCTTCTCTTTGTTAGCTCGCAATAGTTTAGGCCTAACCTAAAACTCATTTTGCGACGGCTGTTTACATTGCGAAATGTTCTACATCGTAAATAAGAAAAATTGTTTCAGTACTACAATTGTTGCCATTGTTTAACGAAAAGTGCTTGCAACAAACTCTTCACAGTCTAGACGCTGACAACAGCATTATTTTCGAGCCATCTGATAGCGCTTCTTTAACAAGCCACTGCCCTATTTTTTATTTCTTTGTGCTTTTTAAAACTTTTCGTTGGTGGGACTGATGCGAAATAGCGTCGCGAAGCAGTTGAAGGGCACTTAGTGAGTGTTTGCTACGAGCGCGACAGATTTGATTATCTCGGCTCTCTCTTGCATTCTTAATTTACCAGCGTTGCGCGTCCGAATGAAAACAGCACGATATATAGCACAAAAAATATTTTTCCTCACTTCATTGTGCATCATATGAGTGGGAAACACTCATCGAGGGTGAGTCGATAACGTTCACGATGAGAGCGCTACTAGCACAAGATAAAATATTTGCACGTACCACACAAAAAAGTAGCACAATATGCAAAGTCTATAGCAACAAACAGGGACGAGGACAACAAGTGAAGTGAAAAGAGCACGTCCTGTTTCTCGAGCACTCTAAGAAAAGTCTATTCAACCATGTAAGCGCAAACACTAGAGACGCTTATACACCAAAGATTTCGCAATCACGTCAGTATGAGTTATACAAACGCCAGACATAATTTTACACGCACCTCGATAACGAATTGCGCGATGCTACGAGAGAGAGAGAGAGAGAGAGAGAGAGATAAAGATGCAAGGAAAGGCAGGGAGGTTAACCAGACGCACATCCGGTTTGCTACCCTGCACTGGGGAAGGGATGAAGGGGAGAAAAGAGGTTGCAGAGAGATGAGAAGGTACACACAATCACGAGCACACTCGGGGAGCACACACAGTCTACAGGCGGTCGCTCAGGTTTGCTGACTTTAAGTAAAGTAGCAGTGCTTTAGTCGCTTTCTGCGCAACTGAGGCAGATGCCCAAGGTCCTAGTATCTTCTGCACACAGAAACTATGAACGAAATTGGGGGATGCTTCAGCTTCCCTAAGAGTTGAAGGTGATAGTGATACGCTGTCTCTGGTGCGTACTGCGTTCAATACGAATCGTGTCGATTAGGCCTTTGCATACGGCCGCATTCTGTGCAGCCGGTAGCATGCTTTAAACCACAGGAAATTGTGCGCGTGAAATCTTTTCGAACTTGCCATGCACCCACTACGTGGACTTATAGGAAAATGCGAGATAACAAGTGTACCTTTTGTATAGTTGGCCCGCTTTGATTCACGAAGTCGTCATAATCACACGTTCCGACGCCCGATCACATTGTAGGCTTGCACCACGCATTATTACTGCAATATTACATGCTGTGTTGTGAAGCATGTATACCGGACTCGTGTGGTTGCAATGTATGCTAGTTACTTTCACTGCATTCACAAGCAAGGGAGTTTTTTTTTGACGTGGCCCCGTGGCCGAACACCCGCTTTCCACGCGAAGGACCCAGGTTCGATCCCCACACTGACCCAAGATTTTTAGCATTTATTCTATTTGTACGTTCTATATTTTTAGGTCACGAATAGGATTATGAAATTTCGCACGCAGCCAATGACACTGACGCCTAGGCCGACACCGGGATTTCTGCGAAACGAGCTCGTTAACACTATCGCGTTAAAAACATGTTGCCTTTCCCACAACTGAAGAGAAAGATGACAACAACACTGTGTGTTTAGAAAAGTTATTAGCTTAGAATACGATGTACTAGCCTATGAGAGTGCTTAAAGCCGTTCCGTGAGATTCGCACTGCACGAGGCCGTGCTGACAAAAATTGAGCCTTGAACGAGTCGCAGTGCGTAAACTGCATTGTTAACGAGCCTTTCTGTCGGTGGCTTTACTGTAGCCACAGTGCAGTGCTGGTCGAGAATACGCTGCAACAGCAGCTGCACCTGAGGCTAGTTAGTTGCTAACCAAACGTGTTTTGGAAAAGTGGTTAACAATTTTGACTACTTGGTGCTCTACTATGGGAGAGCATAAAGCCGTCCCGTAGGCCTCACAATAAACCAGGCATTTCCGAACAGCACACGGTGCTAACGCAGATCTGCATAATTCAGAACAATGAAAGTGCGCGCTATAATGTAATTCAGCTTGTTGCATTCTCGTAACTGTGCCTGATGAATATAAATCGATAGGCAGACCCACGTTTTTTTTTGTGTGAGAGAGATGATGAAATGGCAGAAAAAAAGATCAATGCATCCGAAGAACTGCAATATCGACTTTGATGTGCCTTCCGAGACGTCTTTTTTTAAAAATAATTATTTGCATTCATATTGTAGTCTTTTTCTAACATTATCGCCATATTTTCCGTACTCTTTGAGTAAAGAAAGACGCGCATCGTATGCGTGTGAGCATAAGAAATCAAGTCTCGAGTGCGCTGTTTGCAAAAACTGAAACTTAAGCAAACCATGATACGATTGTTGACATGAATGGTAATTTGAGGGGCAACCTAATTTCGCGACTTTATTGAAAGAGCACCGACACAAATTATTAAGGCAAGAAAGTGAGTGTTATAGCGTTACCTAGTGACATACACAAATTTTACAAACTATGAAGCGAAAATATGGCGTAGAACATATCGCAAACCAATCTTCAAGTGGGTGTTACGCAACTGAGCTAGATTCGGTGCCCCTCTCGTCTCCGAAATCAACACAGTGCGAGAGTAAAAAAAGCTGGATTCATGTGCCATGCGCTTGCACTACGTTCACTTTCTTCCTTTATGCCTGCGGCTTTGGGTGGGCTGGCTGCGCTGGCTGCTTAGTGTGGCGCCCGATCGCGCATTCTCTGGCACGCGTCGTGACGTCACTGCTTTCAGTGGTCACGTGGTCAGCTGTGTTTACCTTGCTACCGGAACTTCTCCTGCCCAGCTCGGTCTTCTTGCAAACTGCGACTGTGCACTCTAAAGAAGTCTCTCAATAAAAAACTGTTGCGCACTCGCACAAACGAAGTTTGAAGCAGTGATAAGTGGGTCATAAGCTACCAATTTAAGCAGGAACAACAACGACAAAAAACCAGATGCGAAATGTTTTGGTCAGTGTTCCGCTGAGGCAGTGGAGTGGCCCACTACTGATGTGCATGTACCACACCCATGTTCCCCGAGATCTATTTAGTTTGATATTCGATCATCATGATCACCATAAGCTTGATAACGCCCGCTGCAGGACAAAGGCATCTCCTATGTTCAACCAGTCCAGTTGGTCCTGCGCATGCTGCTGCCACTTTAAATTCGCAAACTGCCTATTCTCATGGTTAGGAAGTTTGCCAAAAACTTTCCATCAATAAAAAGACACTCGATTAAACTTTCATTATCGGCGCCCACTCCAACTTCAAGGACGACTCCCCCACTCTTCCTTGGAACAAATACCTATGCTCCACTGACCTGGTTGTATGGTAGTAGAACTCTCAAGTCAGCATTCACTAGCCGTGGCGTATTCCTTGACATTATGCTTAGCGCACTCCCCAAGCGAATCCCTGAGGCCACGTGGAAAGAAGCGCGAGACAAATATCTACTCTCTTAAATACCGCAATGATACGAACTACCCAGAATATTTTTGGGAACTGGGTTTATTAATAATAAAATTTAGCCAGGCTGTTAATTGTGTGTTATTCTGAATAAGTTTATGCATAACATGATGTTTAGAAAAAGTGTTCATCATTCCGAGTACTTCGTCCTCAACTATGGGAGTGCATTGAGCCGCCAATGTGCATTGATACTTGTGTTTTACAAAAAAAAAAAAAATGTTTAACAATTTAGAGTGCATGGTGCTCCACTATGGGGGCGCAGAACGCCGTCTCAGTTTACTGACGTCCACGCGAAACAGACAGAACTCAATGATGTGTATAGAAAAAGTGGGCAATAATTTACTGTAGTAAATACTCTACCTTGGGAACGCATACAGCTGTCTCCTCAGTTGAAGAAGATGATGTACGCACCAATTATGATAGTTAACTTCCCTCAGAGTGCACTTAACGCGTTTTCTATGAACATTTCAAATGCGCAAATAGGCCCCGATTGAATACGTTTTGTAACCTGCGCATCGTCAATGACATTGCATTGCTGAGTAACTCAGCGGATGAATTGCAACTCATGGAGTTAGACAAGGAGAGCAGAAAGGTGGGTCGTAAAATTAATGTGTAGAAAACGAAAGTAATGTACAACAACCTCGGAAAAGAGCAGCGCTTCAAGATAGGTAATAGTGCACTTCAAGTTGTAAAAGACTATCTCTACTTAGGGCAGGTAGAAACTGCGGAGCCGAACCACGAGATTGAAGTAACTAGAAGAATAAGAATGGGGTGGAGCACTTTCGGCAAGCACTCTCAAATTATGACAGGTAGATTGCCACTATCCCTCAAGAGGAAGGTATATAACAGCTGTATCTTGCCGGTACTTAGCTACGGAGCAGAAACCTGGAGACTTACAGAGAGGGTTCAGCTTAAATTGAGGACGACACAGCGAGCAATGGAAAGAAAAATGGTAAGTGTAACCTTAAGAGACAAGAAGAGAGCAGAACGGATTAGGGAACGAGCGGGGGTTAAGGATATCATGGTTGAAATCAAGAAGAGGAAATGGACATGGGCCGGGCATGTAGTGCATAGACAGGATAACCGCTGGTCATTAAGGGTAACTAACTGGATTCCCAGAGAAGGCAAGCGGGTTAGAGGGAGACAGAAAGTTAGGTGGGCAGATGAGAATAAGAAGTTTGCGGATATAAATTGGCAGCAGCAAGCACAGGACCGGGTTAACTGGTGGAACATGGGAGAGACCTTTGTCCTGCAGTGGACGTAGTCAGGATGACGACGACGACGACGACGATGATGATGAATACGTTTGGAAGAAAAACAATAGTGTCACTCGGTGCTTGTACGACGAAAAATCGCTGTGGTTTAGCTCAGCTTGAAAATGCAAACAAAACCTTTAGAACTAAGCGACAAGACACTAAGCCACTGACACATGCTCGCACTTGCGTGCTCTACGCTAACAGATGCACGTGCTCCTTGCGTATTCGCATTTTATGGTGAGCAAGGGAATTCGGAGGAGTGCACAGACGAGCTGATGAACGCGTTTAGTGTAGGCTCGTGCGCAACTGCAGCGTCACAACTAAAATTTGCACAGCTGCAACTTCACAACTAACTTTTCACAGCCGCAACGGCACCGCTAACTTTTGCACAACTGCAACGCCGCAGCTAACTTTTGCACAACTGCAACGCGGCAGCTAACTTTTGCACAACTGCAACGCGGCAGCTAACTTTTGCACAACTGCAACGCTGCACCTAACTTTTGCACAACTGCAACGCCGCAGCTAACTTTTCACAATTACAACGTTACAGCCAACTTTTGCACAACTGCAACGCTGTAACTAAATTTTGCACAGTTCCAACAGCACACTAAAATTTGCACAGCTGCAACGGTGCAACTACTTGCTGCACAACTGCGATGACGCAACTAAATATTTCACAACTGCGACGTCGAAACTGAATTTTCCATGGCTTCTCACAGGACTTTCCTGAGCGGTGTTTTTCGCTGCAGAACCTATTTTTCTGCGGCCTTCTCTTTACAGACAAGACCATCTGAGGCAAGTGTGAGCTGTAGGCTTTTCTGGTATCTGTTGTCTAGCCGCTCATAATTGAAAACATCATCATCATGATCATCATCGTCCTCATCATGAAATCTACTGCAGGACAAACGCCTCTCCCATATTTCGCCAGTAAACTCAGTTCTGTGCTTGCTGCTGCCATTTTATACCCGCAAACTTCTTAATCTCATCTGCCCCCTACCTTTGTCTCCCCCTAACCTTCTTGCCTTCTCTTGGAATCCAGTCAGTTACCATTAATGACCAGTGGCTATCCAATTTACGCGCTACATGCCCGGCCCATGTACATTTCCTCTTCTTGATTTCAACTAAGTTATCCTTAACCCCAGTTTGTTCCCTGATCCACTCTGCTCTCTTCTTGTCTTTCAAAATTGACCTACCATTTTCCTTTCCATTGCTCTCAGCGTGGTCCTCAATTCAAGCTGAACACTTTTTGTAAATTTCCAGGTTTCTGCTTCGTAAGGCGCGTATACGCGATGGCGTTGGGGTTAGAGCATGAACCTCGCGTGCAAGAGGTCTGTGGTTCGAATCCCAGTGCGGCGCAGTTCTCAACTAGATTAAAGAATTGGCAGCATATCCACGGAGTGAATGATGGGGAGTAGGGCGAAGCATTCGTCCGTCCATTCGTTCTTGCTTCCGTTCGTCCATGCGTCCGTCTGTGTGACCGTCCATGCGTCTATCCGCCCGTCCATGCGTGCGTCTGTTCGTGCGTCCGTCCCTGCATTCGTCCATGCATCCGCCCCTGCGTCCGTTCATGCGTCCATCCATGCATCTGTCTGTGTGTCCGTTCGTCCGTCTATTCAACACTCCAAGTACCCCCATCTCGCATCTTTTCAGCATATATTCTCCATAGAGAATCACCGCCATTCAGCGGACATTCCAAGAACTAAACGAGAGGTGGCACACACACACACTTTCTTACGGCTTGCACTTCGGGTCTACTTCTCACCTTTAACAACCTCGAGTTCATGGTATATACAAGTTCATTGTATTCATGGCACTGCGGCTCAATGCTCGCTAAACCTTTCTAAACCAAGGAGGTTACGCCCAGCGGGTATAACGTAGCAACCCTTTCTTGTCAGATAGTGCTCAATGTACATGCCAATGGCTGCTCATGGGAATCGCAGCGTGCGCGTTAACTAAAAGCCGAATGCTCCTGTCTCTCACTCCAACGCACAGAAGAAATCTCTCACTGGCACCACCTTGGAGGTCAAAATGTTATACTTGTTACACACTACAACGGCTACGAGGGATGAACGGGGGCCGCTATAAGGAGAATTGCCCCTAAAAATCTGCATGGTGATGGAACTGCATTAAGAGGCCTGGGCTGCGGCCTCACCGGCGAGCCCCGCTGGTAACGCACTCCGTCAGCATTATCACACCGGTGCAGTATTTGGCCACTACCTCTCACATGCATACATCAATTGACAATATATACAGAGAAAATTTCTGGAGCCCTTCACTATACGGCGTCTCTCGTAATCATATGGTGGTTTTGGGACGTTAAACCCCACATATCAATCAAATCAATCAATATATACAGAGACAATCCAGTTCACGAATCGACGTCCGGTGGACTTCTTTTTCATCGTTGATATGTTCGCGCTATTTTAAGCACTCTAATGTTTAATAAAGGGAGTTTACGTTTCACGCATAAAATTATGCAAGAGCAAACGTTTTGCGTACATCTATAAAAAAACCAACACCCGGTGGTGCACATAATTAACGGCAAGCATCAAATCAAGCTTCATTTCTGACCTACTTGAAGCTTTCGCTTAGAAGGGTGGCTTTGCGTGCTAAGTTTTGGGAGGAAACACACGCTCGAATGCACACGTGCCCAAACACACACGTGCGCGAATGCGCACCCTTACTGGGCACCCTTACTGCACTTTGCAGTAATGGTGCCCAGTAACCCAGTAACGCATTGCCGAGTAACGCATTGTAATGCATCTAAGGTACAACTATCCTGGAAAGATTGTGCATCCTTGAAAAAAAATTAAAAAAAGGAAGGGAATCATAGATTAGAGGAACTACTTCACACATGCTTTCCGACAATACTTCACCACTCCACATGTAAAATTGATGCGTTACCTTCTTTCCTGCTTGCAATAATTTATGGGTGGCAATGCCAAGATGAATGAACTGAACCCAAAAAAGGTACAGAAGTAGGTCACACCTAGGCAGCCGAAGAAAACAAACGAACAAGGAGTTAAGCTACAAGAGTGTTTATCTTTTCTTCTGTGTTGTCGTACTCTTTCACCGCACTATATTTTTACACCACTTCACTTCAAGACATGCTTTTCAGTTTTTTTTTAAAGCAAACAAGCATGAAGTGGGCTGCAAATAATACCTCTAGAAAGCTGTTTTCTCCAGAAATGTGAAGAAAAACATATGCAGCAAGCGGTGTTTTTCTGAGGTTTCATGTTCGCCCTGAAATATCGGAAGCCTCTACGTTTCTAAAAACGCCTGTTTATGGCGAGCCCACACAGGCTAGACAAAAAAGTATGGCAGAGCCTCGCGCAAATCGTCCTATTTTTGAAGCAAGCACGCGTTTCGTCGAGTCATAAAAATATTGGAGCAAGCACGCGCGGGTCTTGCACGATGTGCACACAATTGTGGAAGCCGAAGCCAAAGCCCGTAGGAAAGTTTATCTTGGTATTCACTGCACGGCTATATTCTCGAGGCTCACGTCCAACTTGTGTTAAGTGTGGGTGTGGGAATACCTGTGCACTTTAAAACGCGGCATCACACGTGGGCGCGCGGCGTTTGTGCGTGTTTACTTGTGTGTGCGTGCGTGTCTGTATGCGTATCTCTGTTTCCTTGAATATATAATGTTTGAATAGAAGGTACCGACAGATGCTATGCGTCGATATCTTGCAGAGAAAGAGCACGAGATGCGGTTATCCTGACAATGTGCCGGATATGTAAAGTCACAGATAATACGTATGTGTTTAAGGATAGTGACAAGTACGTGGCAGAACAGCAATCACCCAAAAGGAGTTTCACTGGTTATTTTCTGAGAGCATATATCAAGGGAGAATAATGAACAAGTATTCCAAGGGATAACGAAATCCAGTGAGCATTTTACAGGTCAGGTACACGAGTAGTTTTCTGTAGTTGAGGTAGCTGGAAAGCATTTAAGTGGTGGCTTAAAAGCAAAGAGTTGCTCCGGTAAACTTCAACTCATACTAACAAAGTTTTGTTGATGAGCACAAAGATGTACCGAAATGTGATAAGGCGCGCGGCGTTCGAGCTTTAAAAAAAGAATTGGCCCCGTATCTGCATGTTACACCGCATATGTCGTCGAAAGACGGTAGTCTTTCGTTTGGAGAGAGTGTACAAAACGTCTATTTGATGTTCTGCGCAAGAAAATCGTTGAATGATATTCTGGAGGCGCTGCGTTAGAGTGCCTCGAGCATGCAGCGGAGGCGAACGAGTGCACCAAGTCACGTCACACGTCAGACATGAGTGTTATCTGGCAGTTATCTAGGAAAAATCGGGGCGCGCGCCATGGGTGCACACCCGTCTCTGAGGTGATAAGGTGTAGAACGCAAGGCAACGGGTAGGTGCCACCACCGTGTCGTCTGAGCAAAGCGTTGGAAAAACTTACCGCTTAGTGCAAGCGTTGCATGGCCAGCGCAGCGTTACAAAGTCTACGATCATTACGATTACTTATGTATGCCTTTCCTAGTAAAAAATACACATACATATTATTGACGTGTTGTTATGGTGCCTCAGATATGCGCAATAATTGCTTTTTAATTGACAATCGCTCAAGTATGAACGCTGAACCTTGAGCAATATTGGTGGGCGCTGCGGATGGGGTTGGCCATTTGGAGTATTGCTTGGTCACTTTGGTGCCGTTTAGAGTACCAATAAGGGTGGACAGACAGACACAGACAGACAGACAGGCGGACGGACGAACGGACGGATGGACAGACGGACGGACGGACGGACAGACGGACGGACGGACAGACGGACAGACGGACGGACGGATAGACGGACGGACGGACGGACGGACAGACGGACGGACAGACGGACGGACAGACGGACAGACAGACGGACAGACAGACAGACAGACGGACAGACGGACAGACAGACCAATCAAAGTTTTTGCGTCGAAGGTTCCCAAGAAAGACTAACGTCTTTAAAAACGCCAGGCCTTCGCGGAAGGCGCAGCATAGTCCCAGCAAAAGCTGGAAGAGCGGCCTTTCAGGTCCTTTTCAAAGGATTTATTGGGTAACTACTGCAAGCATATTTGCTCGAACCAATATGGCATTAATAATACATTTTTTTTGTAGTAGGCCGGCATTTTCTTTGTTATTTTTGCATTCTTCTGCGAAGTGTGCTATCCTCTAAGCACTTGCTAGGAATTTCGTGCCAATTGTTCATCCAGCGTCTGATGACAATGAGAAATTATGCTTGAAGTGGGTATCCGCCATAGTTATTAGGTGAACAAGAACAAGCTTTTGTAATGTGTTGGGGCATCGGACGACCCACTCGTTACGCTATTCGCATTGTGCGACGGCTGCCTTGTTCTTTCGCTGTTTTAAAACGCTTTTTAAGTCGTAATAACGCGATGGCTTTCCAGACATTAAACTTTGCGTGTTTTCTAAAGTGGTTAACAACTTCAACGTTAATGCATACTTTGAAGTGAAAAACAGTAGCTTGTCGCGTATCTCAATGCTGAACTTGGAATCGGTGCGCACGGCCGGACGTAGCGGTGAACTTATCAACAGCGAAACCGTTGTAGCTCGTCATAACGTGCTTGACCATGCCCGAAAACAATCGCCATCATTAACAAGCATGTGCCGCGATGTTTGGGCAGGTCCCACAAGTCATTTCTGTTGTTTGGCTTGTAATAACCCTGAGAACAATTGCGGAGAGGGAGAAAAAAAGAGATATATAGAAAGACAGGATTAAATAAAGTAGTACAGACTGAAACAAATAAAAGAATGGGCAGTAGTAAATGTGGGTATCCATAAGAAAAATATTATCGCAGAAAGAAATTGTTCTTGAGGTGGCATTAGAACCCGCGTACCCTCAGTCTGTATGTATTGAAGCCGCTCAGCTATCTTTTTTCTTCTGTTTCATTTTTCATGACATGTATTGAGCACGGACACGACATACGATAAAAGAATCAATAAATACACAGAATTGAAATGTCAGTTTGGCTCGTGTCGGGGCAGAATGCCGAACAAAACACCACGTCATAAGTGCAAGGAATGCGACAATTTGTTAGTGGGCATGGATGGCTTAACACACAACAGCCGAGCTGAGCCAAGTGTTATGTATTCCACTAAGCTCGTCCATGATTTCGAGAACTCTCCACTACGAGAAAAGCATTTTGCTATATCTGTACGGAGTTATCATCATCATCATCATCATCATCATCAACATCACCATCATCATCGTCAGTCTGCTGACTACGTCCACCGCAAGGACAAAGGCCTCTCCCATGTTCCGCCAGTCAACTCGCTCCTGTGCTTGCTGCTGCCAATTTATAACCGCAAACTTCTTAATATCATGTGCCCACCTAACGTTCTGTCTCCTCAAACCCACTTCCCTTCTCTGGGAATCTAGTTAGTTACCCTTAATGACCAGCGGTTATCTTGTCTATGCGCTACATGCCCGGCCCATGTCCGTTTCCTCTTGATTTCAACTATGATATCCTTAACCCCCGTTCGTTCCCTAATCCACTCTGCTCTCTTCTTGTCTCTTAAGGTTACACCTATCATTTTTCTTTCCATTGCTCGCTGCGTCGTCCTCAATTTAAGCTGAACCCTCTTTGTAAGTATCCAGGTTTTTGCGCCGTAGCTAAGTACCGGCAAGATACAGCTGTTATATACCTTCCTCTTGAGGGATAGTGGCAGTCTACTTGTCATAATTTGAGAGTGCTTGCCAAATGTGCTCCAGCCCATTCTTATTCTTCTAGTTACTTCAATCTCGTGATTCGGCTCCGCAGTTATTACCTGCCCAAGGTACACATAGTCTTTTACAACTTGAAGTGCACTATTACCTATCTCGAAGCGCTGCTCTCTTTCCGAGGTTGTTGTACATTACTTTCGTTTTCTGCATATTAATTTTAAGACCCACCTTTCTGCTCTCCTTGGCTAACTCCGTAATCATGAGTTGCAATTTCTGTTTGAGTTTTTCAGCAATTGATGCAATGTCATCGGCGAAGCGCATGTTACTAAGGTACTCTCCATCGACTTCTTATCCCTAACTGCTCCCATTCTAGGCCTCTGAAAACCTCATGTAAGCACGCAGTAAACAGCCTTGGGGAAATTGTATCCCCCTCTGCTTTATACCCTTCTTGATTGGTATTCTGTTGCTTGCTTTATGAAGCAATATGGTAGCAGTTGGATTCCCTGTAGATTTCTTGCAGGATGTCTATAGATATTTCATCGACGCCCTGATTCCGCAGTGTCTGCATGACTGCTGATATTTCTACTGAATCAAACGCCTTCTCGTAATCTATGAAGGCTATGTATTGTGGTTGGCTATATTCTGAGAATTTCTCTGTTACCTGATTGATAGTATCAATGTGGTCGATTGTTCAGTAGCCTGTTCGAAATCCTGCTAGTTCCTTTGGTTGATTGATGTTTTCTTAACCCTGTTAGCAATTCCCTTTGTAAATAGCTTGATTACTGCTGAGAGTATGCTGGTCGGCCTGTAATTCTTCATGTCTTTGTCATCACCTTTTTTATGTATTAAGGTAATGTTAGCAATGTTACTTATCACGCAGTTATCACACAGTTATAATAGAAATGCTATATAAATGATGTGACTTAACGTCACAAAACCAGCCACCATATTATTCCGAAAGACGCCATAGTGGAGGACTCGATGAACTTTGTGCAACTCATGTTCTTTAACGTGCACATAAGTCTAGGCACATGGGCGTCGAGCATTTTCACTTGAATTCAATATAAGGCCACCTCGACCGAGATTTGACCACATGACATGCGGACCACTAGTCGAGCTCCACAACATTACGACCCCTGTGGTTGGCCATGGAAAAGCTCGTCTCCACTGCCGTGAGTGCTCTACAATTGCAAACTTGTAAATTTCACCATGCACGGTTGAGAGAAAAAAATTGAAGCCTGACATGGAATTTTATATATCAACGTTGCATAATGTGTAAAAAAACTGTTCGACGATTTCGATTACTTCATATTAATTCGACTATGTATGGGAGAACAGTGCGCCATCCCGACAGCAAACTCAAACATGAAATGCATATCACCACTGTGCCACATTGAGGTTGTCTGCAACGTATGCAACTCTTCTCCTGAATCTGACCAAACGCAACCGCAGCAATGCTCTGAGAAACTTTTCGAGTTTTACTTAAATACTTTGTAAGTGTCTGATCATTGGAAACGCTGGAGCAGAAGTATTGAGTGATTTCCGGTGAAAAATATTTCTTTTATTTTGATTTTGATTAGACATGCTCCTTGAGATCACATAAACGTAGTGTTATAGGTCAATTTTCGCTCTAAGGTTGTTGCGAACACGCTCATTTTCTGCCGACTGCCAACATTTTTGAGGTGACAACTTTATGTGGCAGCACAGCAACAGCTACGTAGGTGGAGCTTCTGCATATATGTGTTCTACACAAGTAGTCCATTTTCGTGCGATTTTGGTTTTTGTTTCGCAAGCTCATCCAACATGTACGTTTTCGTACGAGCTTCATACAATAAATTTTTCATTTATTTGGAAGGAAATCAATAAAATGTTAATAAACGTTACATCCTGTGGCCTCTCCAAAGGCGGTCCAACAGTGTCGCACCATTGATAGTGATGTACAGTGGGAGACAGTGCCGCTCAGCTTGGAGCTAGAGGAACAGCTCAGGGCAATTCAATGGGCCCAGAATGCTACGATGGCTCAAGAGCTTTCGGCTGACGCCTTGGCATGGTATCAGCAGCAACGAGGCCACCAGATTCACACACTAAAGCTTCTTATTTCTCCTCTTCTTCCTCCTCCCCGAAGTGGCTAGCTTTAGGTGCAATACAGGGGGAGTATTTTGTGCAGCTGTAGAGATTTGAGTGGCTGTCTTGCTCGAAAATAAACCATACTATATAGAAGAGTAGGTTTAAGTATAAATGTCAATAATAATACTTTGAACCTTCTCAGTTAGAGCCGAACAAAGCCGATTTACGAATGCGCATGCATTGATTTATATGAAGAATCAAATGGGAAGCTGTGTATGTCTCCCTCTTCACGTTTGTCTCTTTCGTGGTATTCATTCAACATAAGCATTAATTTTGTGTACACTTCATACACATCCTCATTTTGATCGCATTGCGACGCAACGAAAAAGGCTCAACACTACAGCACAATATACAAGGCTACACTATGCTCTTCTAGCATGCTCTGATGGTCCAAGCATAACACCCGAGCAGAGCCGAGTGTGTTGTGTTCGGCTTGGCTTGCCAACGATTTCAGGAATCCCACAATGAGAGAAAAGTGTGCTGCTGCTGTATATGCATTTAATATGGAAAGCATAATATAACATAAAAGTTGACGTGGCTTCAACCTTCCAAAACCACGACACTGATTGTGAGAGAGGCCATAATAAAAGGCTCCTGGAATCGCGACCATCTGGTTTTCTTTAAGGTACACTTAATCAAGGTAGAAGGGTATCGAGAACTCTCGTTTTCATGGAAAGGGCAGCTGCCGCGGCCGGTGACTAAGCGGTCGAACAATGCAACCACTCGTCCACCATGATAAGTCGCGGTAATGCTCATCTCAGAAGCAATTTTTTTTTTACAAAAGTGGGGCCTCTACGATGACAAATTGCACGTGGTTGACGATTGTAAGAATTATGTAGAGTTGAGAGAACTAATGAACGATTTGAAGCACTCTATTAAATCATAAAGGAATGCTGAAGAAGCGGAAGTGTGTTTAGAAAGTGTTCGAAGATTTACAATACCTGATACTGTACTCTGGGAGAGCAGAAAGCCGTCCGTATTTATTGGTACGACCACGTTATGTGGTTGAACGAAAATGATTAGAATAAATTGTGAACACTCTAAACCACAATACATGCTCTACTATGGGGCAACTACAAGCTGTCCCGGTACAAATTCGCCACACTGTCACAGAAATATGTTTAGGACAAATGCTCAACGATCTAGAGTACAAAGTACTCGAGTACAGGAGAGCAATAGGCTGTCCCTGGTACGAGAGTTAAATCATTCAGTAGTCATTACCACAAGACAGGTGTGATGATGTGTGTGTTTAGAGAAAATGGGTAACGATTTAGAGTACTTAGTACTCTACTACGGGAGAGCTGAAAACCGTCCCGTGAGTCTCGCTCTTGATGAGGCTGCATTGATTGGTTAGCTGTATTCATATGTAGATGTGTTTAGATGTGGTTACTCTTTACAGTACTTGTTACTGTACTACGGGAGAGCTGTAAGCCGTCCCTTGTGTGTTTAGAAAAATGGGTTAAGGATTTAGAGTACTTTGTACTCCGCTATGGGAGAGCATAAACCCGTCCCGTGGGTCTACGGAGCCATAAGAACGTGTGTTTAGAGAAAGTGATTAGCTGATTTGGAGTACTTCGTACTGTACTATGGGAGAGCTGAAAGCCGTCCGTACTCAGGGTCGTGTCTTTAGATATAGAGGGTAACGATATAGAGTACTAGGTACTCTACTATGGGAGAGCTTGAAGCCATTCCTTCCTAATGAACTGGCATTTTGAGCCACGCAGCAACGTTCACATTGTTGCTTTTCGCAGAGGGCTGGAGTCAAGGTTGGTAAGCTATCTCATACGTCTCGGCAAACGCGCTCGCACTAATCACTCTAGTGAAACTTCAGTGCTTTACTAAAGTACTTTGTTACCGTCTCACAAGGCCAACGTGGAGTTGTTGTTATGACATCATTTGCCGTGAAAAAAGGTTGTCTTTATTTTATTTTAGTGAGCAATTGTAACTTCAGGGGTAAAGAACGTAATATTACAGGTCAGTTTTCGCACTATGCATTTTCAAACATTTTATTTCCGGGCGAAATTTTTTTATGCATGCCTGTGTGTTTTATTGGCTACTTACTAAGCTTTTATAATAGAGCGTTCGGTGTTCTTTACGATTTCCCGCACTTGTTTAATTTGCTAACTTACCGTTTGTGATGAATTTGGCTTCATTTAATGGAAAACAGGTATGTTAATCCTATATTTGTTTGGCCACTCCGGATACAACAATAGTCGATTAAAACAATGAAATGTTTTGATTGCGACACCGTAGTTGGATGTTTACTACATGGTATAGAGGTTAACACAACGGTGGCCATAAAATAGGCATACGGACAATTTGACTGTACCTGCGCCGGCTATCCCACAGGTGTCCATGCTCGAGCCATTTGCCCATGACATCGCCCTTTGAGTGTCCACACAGCAACAGTAACCGCTGTCGCAAAAGTGGCGAGTTCTTTCGATGCACTTCGTTTAATGGGTAATGATTGGTTGATATGTGAGGGTTCAACGTCCCAAAACCACCATATGATTATGAGAGATGCTGTAGTCGAGGGCTCTGCGAATTTCGACCACCTGGGTTTCTTTAACGTGCGCCCAAGTCTGAGTACACGGGCTTACAGTATTTTAGCCTCCATCAAAAATGCAGCCGCCGCAGCCATGATTCGATTCCGTGACCTACGGGTCAGCAGCCGAGTACCTTAGCCACTAGACCACCATCGCAGGGCTAGTTTAATTGGTAGAAAGAAAATGGGAAGCCCGTAAACTTCGTCTTTAGGAGTTGGAAGCAATACTGATATCCTGTACCCAGTGCGTGCTTCAACCAATTCATTCACACTTTTTATTGTATGATGTTATTCGAGCCCTTTTAGTAGTGTATTACTACAAGATAATCGATGAAGTTCAAAGTGGCTGGTGTCAATGAAACGAGTGCACATAGCTGCATTCTGTATATTTGGTATCATGCTTTTTTAAAACCACGAGCCATTATGGTAGTGGTGGTAGCCGCATTACAAAATACCCGACAAACTTATGAGCCTGGGCCTAGGCCGCCCACGAGGAGGACCCGGGACCTCGCCTCCTTACTTTCTCAACGGTTCTACTGGATGGCCCACAGTTTATCATTGAGGTTCGAGCTGCGCAGCGCAGCCCTTCATCGCACTGAAGCTTCAACTGGGGAGACTGAATTTTCATCTGCTAATATTGTATATTCCCCCCCCCCCCCCCAAAAAAAAAATGGGCATAAGTGATGCGTGAGTCCAGCCGCACAATTAGAAGTTATCGTCTGAATAGACGTCATTTTATAACCTCCTAAAACGAACAGCCGTTTGGGAAGCTCTAGGTTTGTAATTGCCTCCAATCTATGGCTTCGGATCGCTCGAGTTAAGGCCTTCGCGCTAGGATGAATTCACCGAGATTTTTAATACAGTAGGTGATGTCACATTATCCGGTCATTTTATCCCTCTCTGTCTAGCCCTCCGCTGGATGTCCATCCCATGATGGGGACCTTACTATGCCTGCGTGGTACGTGAAATCTAGAGCTACGCGATAGACCTCCCGCATTGAGATGAGGTATGGGGATTTGAGGGGACGCGTGAGCCGGAGTACCATGTATTATGCCGTTCTTTTGTCTCTTCAGAGATTATATAGCTCGCGTTGGAATTCAGAGTAGTCATGGCCTGTAGCGAAATTCTGCCTTGTGCATAACTTCTCACCACTGCCTGCGAATGACATTGTATATATCGGCTACTGTGACAAACGAGGGCTAGGGCTATTGCAACTTCTTCCGCTACCTCCGTGTTCGTGTGGGGTGCACTACATGAGCTGACCGATTGTTTGTTGGTATTGTGGAATGCCACTGTGAAGGCATGTATCCACGTATTCTGCCACGTCTACGAACAGCACTACGTTGTGTCTATGAAAGGCTTGTAGTAGAGACCAGGGCTTTACTCTCTTTTCAACCCTGATTTAGTTCGGAGTGCATGTTCTTCGGTATGTCAGCCACACAGAAGGTTTCTCTGGCGTGCTGGGGAGAGGTTTTTTGTCGCCATGCTGCTAGTGACAGGCTATCTCGACTTTTTCCAGGACGCTCCTGGCTGTTTGTGTCTGGTATAGCCTTTCATGTTGCGAGATTTGTTGCGCCTCTGTTAGCTGTTTGCGGGTATAAATTGGCAGCAGCAAGCACAGGACCGGGTTAACTGGCGGAACATATGGGAGACGCCTTTGTCTTGCAGTGGACGTAGTCAGGCTGGTGATGATGATGATGATGATGATTAGCTGTTCAAGCATAGTATGCATGCCTAACTGTAGGAAAAGTTCCATGCTTCTGCTGTCTGGAAGGCCCAGCGCCATCTTGTGTGTTATCCTAATCAGGGTGTTCAACTTAGTCTTTTCAGCAGTATACCAACTGCTGTATTGTATTGTAACAAACGATGGGACAAACGTCTATGAACAGCAACACGACCTCGACCACCGTGTCCAGCCCCAGACGAGTGAGCGCATCATGTCTTATAACTGCTTTCTAAAGACGCTTTGCCAGTTTATATGGCATGCATGCTGTGTTTTGTATTTGTATTGTTTGCACACGTTTCTGTACAATGGCGTCTTTTTCCTTGCTGCTCTAGCCATCGCCTCTCACACGACTCAGACTCCCAAACCCCTAAGTCTAAATATGTTAAGAAATTTTTCAACCAACACCGCCAGCGTGGCCTGTTCTTGCTCCTCCACATTTTATTTTCTTTTGCACATGCCACGTGGGCATGTGCATCGAGGCGACGCTGACGATGGATGCAAGTGCTAGCGCGTTATCACCGCCACTTTGTTGTCTTCTTAGCGGGGTCAGGGGACCTCGTCACACAAGCCCCCTCTCCCACCCCATTCTCTCTTTTGAAGATAATTTTGGCTTGCTGAGAAGGGAAGCACTCGCTCGAAATTTTACCCACAGTAAACGTAACAAAATTGAAGTGAACAAAAATACAATTGGCCGCCATTAAGGGCCAGGTCTATAAAATTTGAATATTGTGTCTGATGCTCTACCGAATAAGCTATGGTGGTGATGGGCATCTTCCCATCCACTTTGTTGGGTGTTCTTGTGGACGTAAATATGGGAATGTTTAGACAGAATTGCTCGTAGTCATGGCAGCAAGTGTGAGACGCTCTCTTAATTCATTCTTTTTTTTGTCAGCAAAAAAAACACAATAGTGGTGCTTTCATATGGCACACATGACAAGTGTCAAAATGGTAGCTGTAAGCAGTTGTTCACTAGTGTAATAATTGTGTTTATTGAACAGTGGACATATGCAAAAAGCCAGATGCAAAGCCATGCAATGTGTGATTAGGTGTATTATCGCCGCCACTTTGTTGTCTTCTTAGCGGGGTCAGGGGACCAACTTCGTCACATAAGGCCCCATTTCAAGAATTGTTCTGGGGAACACTTCAACGCGATGAAAAAGGCAGCCAGAGTGCCCGACAGGATGTACTTGCATTCGGGATTGCTCAAACACTTCACTCACTGTTACACGGGAATAAATGAGGAGGGGCACGGACGCACCCTGACACAAAGAGCCCTTTGCAACACCCCCATCAGCTGAATGTTTGTACACTACGATTGGCAGCGTTCTTCCGTATCACTACCGAAATACTGTGAGTCATAGGTCAGTTCAACATCTCTACAATGACGTGAGAGTGGCGTGAGAATTGCTTACATCAAAAGTAACACAGGCGCTATTCTGCAAAGCACATTTTATTAAGTCACATTGCTGCTCCATGTTGTTTCTAGCGCCTGTATTCCACTATAAATATGCAGCAATATGTGGGCAAGAGTAGTGATAGTGAACGTAATGACACTCACGCTATACTGCGTAACCAAGAAACCAAGAAACCAGCAATTATTTTAGAGAGTGGAAGTATGCCCACTATAGGTTCTTATGGTAGCACGCACACACTCACACATGCACACGTTGCTCGTTATGTTGTTGTTAACAATAATCAAGTACGCTTGTGTGCTTTGTAATTCTTGCACTTTTATTTGAGCCAGCCATCTTGAAAGTCAGGTGATTTGACGCTATTGGTTATTTTGTGCTTCTGAAACCGCAATTTCACGTGAGCTAATGACACTTATCCCACCTATAATAACACCTGTTTGCCATGCAGAAGTCTAGGGTTCGACTCCCACATCAACCAGATATGTTTGCGTTATTTCTTTATGTGCATCTATCTCAAATTTTCACTGCCGCGCAACGCCAACTTCACTGACAACACTTGCTTTGTTGATGAGGTACCTAATATTTCCCTCATTAAAGCTAGGAAGTACCTGGGAGAATGCTTTAGACTGGTGAAAAAAATTTTCTTTCGAAATGGGGACTTGCCTTGTCCCCAAAGAAGCAGGCAGCCGTTGTATACCTCTAGGTGGAAGTTGTCAGCTGTCCCCTCCCTATTTTCTCTCTTCGTGTTTGCTGTGTACGCACAGAAAATTAATAAATAAATAATTAAAAACTAATATACATGCACGAAAAAGTTTGTGCATGCGGCTATTAATTAGGCCACGTGGACAATGCCTCGACCTTTCTTGTGAGGGAACAGAGAGAGAAATAGTGAGAAAAGACAGTAAGGTTAACCCCTACACTTGAGGGGGGAGGGAAAAGGGGGAGTAATAGAAAGAAAAGAAATAGGGAGGAAAGAAGAATAATAAAAAATGATAGATAAATATTAAGCTCGAGACTACATGGCACTTTAACTTATAGTGCAGGGTTTGACGGAAGCCTATCAGATCGGTCGGTTTCATGACGGGAAAGTGTAAGCGCCTACGAGTCCTTGAATTAGAATAAAAATAGAAGTGAACTTTATCATGTGAGCGATGGCAGTGAGCCGCTTTTTCACGTAGTTTACGTTCAGAATTCACGAGAAGGTCTCTGTCAAGTATGACATGTCAGTCCTTCTAAAAGGCTGCCAGGTTAAGAGCCTGTCACTCTTTCTGGATCGGAATAGATGTTCCTTTGTTAATATGCGAAGAGAAGACATTGGCTTGCCGAGAAACACTACGACTGCACGCTTTTGCACATAATGCGAATAATTGTGTACGATTATCAAATGTGATTGTGGCTGGCCTTCTCAAGCAGAAGCGTCACACGTGGCGTTTAAATACAGGTGTCGTCCGCATAAACAGGATGCATTACGTAACTTGTCTGTTTATCACCTAGACCAGTGAGGATCATGTTGAACAGCCAAGGCTTAGTAAAATCTTTACCTCCCTGAAGTGGCTAAGCTGTAAAGGAAATCCCTGGGAACTTTTTTTTTGTGCAGCCTCAAGATTTCTCTTCACTGTCTAGCTACATGTTACGACACAGTATAAAGAAGACATAGTTTAGGAGTAACCTATAAATTATAATGCGAGTATGTTTTGGGTATCCTTAGCTCGAGCTAATCAAACTCAATTTCGAAATGCCTAGGCATTGATTGATAAAAATCACCAGAGAAAAATGTGTGTGTATTCCTCTGTCACGAAGACAAATTGCTTAACAGAAGAAATGTCTAAAACAGAATAAATTCTTTTGGAAGGGCTAGTTTCAGGCCTAGTGCTTGACGCTCGGGAATCTAATTGACAACCCTTTGTACTAAATGTCAACGCTTCTGGAAAGCTGCTTCATCTGGTTCATATTTATTATTCGTAAATGGCGACAAAAGCATCGTCATAGGACGAAGAGAACAGAAAAAAAAAGTAACAGAAATGTATAGAGGCTAACTAGACTAAGTTCAGTTTGCTACCAGACACGTGGGAGAAGGGAATGGGAGATAAAATAGAGAGAGAGGAGGAGATGCACATTGCACATAACACACACACACCGCACACACTGTTGAGGTTTCACAGGTGGTCGCACGGTGATGATGCCCTCAAGAATTGTAGAAGGGCTCATGTGGCTTTGTGGGCTGAAGTGAGTTTAGAAAATGTTTTAATGATTTAGAGAGAGAGAGAGAGAGAGAGAATAAAATGAGGGAAAGGCCAGGAGGTTAACCAGAAAATGGAGCATCCGGTTTGCTACCCTGCACTAGGGGAAGGGGGAATGGGGAAGAAAGATGGGAAAGAAAGTGAAGAGGGAAATAGACGCGCGCAAAAAAAAAGGGGGGGGGGGGGCTGGGGTACTATAGTCTATACAATAGGCCACTGCCACGCAAACAGTTCAGTAAGGCCTTCACAGATTTTCTGTGAGCACACAAATCATGTCGTCTTTCAAGCACTGATTGTTCAGACAAAGGTCTGTCATCTAGGCGAGCTAACGCAGCAGCTAGTTGCCGTCTTTGCACGCTGTAACGAGGGCAGTAACAGAGAACGTGCTCTATAGTTTCATCGCTGCCACAGTGACCGCAAGCAGCACTGTCTTGCATGCCGATTCAGGAGGCGAAAGCTTTGGTGAAGGCGACATCAAGCCATAGTCGGTAAAGTACCGTTGTCTCGAGTCGAGAGAGTCCAGACGGAGGCCGGAGTCGACGAGACGTGTCCAGTCTACGCAGTCGCGTGTGCCGTAAGCACTCGGTGTTCCCCAGGGATTTTAATTCTGCATTAGCGATTTTTCGGGTTGTCATTGCAGCATCAGTCCATGAAAATGGTATAGATTCTTCTTCGCCATCATCGTGTGCTGATCGAGCAGCTGCATCCGCATGTTCGTTGCCCAATATGCCGCAGTGACTTGGAAGCCACTGAAACGTGATTCTGTGTCCTTGGTCGAAGAGGTGGGAAAGCAGCTCTCTGATTTCCAGCACTAGTTGTTCATGAGGTCCCCGGCGGAAGGTGAATATGAAACACTGTAGTGCTGCCTTAGAGTCCGTAAACACGCTCCATTTCTTTGCTTTTTGGTGTTTAATGATTTTAACTGCGCTACCTAGAGCAGAAAGTTCCACAGCTGTCGATGATGTCTGGTGGGATAACCGAAACTTCACCGTTGTGCTGTTGAAGGAAAGATCCCCGACCCGGCAGACCCATTCACTTTAGTTGAAGCGTCACTATATAGATGAGTATGCTCTCTGTACTTCTCATTTAACAAGAGAAGAGAAAGCTGATTTAGCGCTGGAGACGAGAGCCGTGCTTTTGACCCTATGCTTGGGTTCAGTTCAATGTGCATAAATCATACTTGATGGGGGGGTTGAAATTCTGGATGGAGTTGTATATCCCGTAGGAATGCGTGTGTGATATGAGAAGACTCTCTGGCAAAATGAGGCATGAGGTCGGTCTTCTGGCAGTGAAGCTAGATGATGGGCAGAGGCGCGAGTAAGATGCCTCACATGTGCTCTGTGCACTTCCATTATGATATGCGTCTTGAGTGGGTAGTCATTAGCGATCTCGATTGTCTCAGCTGTTGATGAACATCGCGGTAGCCCCAGATAAACTCGCAGAGCCATAGCCTGGATGTTTGCGAGAGTACGAACGCTGGTTCTACAGGTATTGGTCAACACAGGCAAACTGTAGCGAAATAGCCAAGAAAAAGCGTCTTGTACAATTGCATCATTGCAAATACTGAAGTCGCCCAGGTTTTTCCTCCAAGATATTTGAATAAGTTAGCAATTTCTGTCAGCCTCTTCTTCAAGTGGGCCACATGTGGGCCCCAGCAGAGGTCTATATCAATGAATACGCCTAGGAATCTGTGCGTCCTGACACATGGTGTGACTTGGCCGTCGATAGATATAGCGTATGGTCTCATTGACTTTCGACTACAAGCAATCAATGCGCATTTCGCTTGCGAGATTTTCAGACCCTGTTCATTGAGGTACACTAATACCAACCTCACAGCTTTCTGAAGTCTTGTGCGTACCCGAGGTCTTGCCACGCCAGATGCCCAGACGCAGATGTCGCCAGCGTACATGGATAACTTGACCACACTTGGTAGTCGTTCTACAAGACCAATGAGAACGAGGTTGAAGAGGGTGGGACTCAAGATGCCACCTTGCGAAACTCCACGATGCGTTGGGTATTGGGAGGTTGCACCATCTGCAGTGTTCACAAATAAGGTCCGCCCTTGTAAATAACTGCGTGTCCAACAATACAGTTGTCCGCCTAGGCCCACTGACTCAATGGCTTCGAGGATGGCGTCATGAATAACGTTGTCGTATGCTCCCTTTACGTCAAGGAACATGGAAGCAGATAGTCGTTTACATGCCTTTTGATGCTGGACATATGTGACGAGATCTATAACATTGTCGAGCGAACATCGGTGACGGCGAAAACCAGCCATTGCTTTCGGATATATCTCATAGTATTCCAGGTACCATTCAAGCCTGGCCAAGATCATTCTCTCATTACCTTTCCTACGCAACTTGAAAGTGCGATCGGTCGGTAAGAGGTAGTATCCAGGGAAGATTTGCCAGGCTTAAGAATCGGTACCAAGCGGCTAACCTTCCAAACTTGCGGAACGACGCCAGCTTGCAACCAGCCAGTGCAACCTCACGACGGCAATCATTATGTGTGCTTGTCTGTTAAAAAAGGAAAGGTGACATTCGCACTTCTGGGTGTGTATATATCCCCATCAAGTCAGTTTGACGCCAACAAACTAGACGGCATATTAAAGGCACATCCGGGTCCGTGGATTATTACCCGGGATATCAATGTGCATCATCCCATCTGGGGAACCTCAAGGCTTAATTCAACGGGACGACGTATAGCATCATTGGTTTCCAGCCATGTTCTCGTCCTTCTGAATGACGCCAGTCCTACGTTTTTGCGAGGCACTACATATAGCAGTCTGCCTTGATTTGTCCTTTGTTTCACGCCAATTTGCTACACGAGTAAAGTGGTTTTTGGACATTGAAACACACGGAAGCGACCACATCCCCACTTACCTGAAGATTAAGGGTATTTAGAACACGTACTCTCCTACCACAACACGAAGAATAGATTGGACTGTGTTCAAAACTCAAATTGAGGATGCTTGTGAAGAAGGCCTGTCCAATATCTTCAGCAAGCTATTAAGGAAACTGCACATGCGGCGATGCGCACAATAATATGCTCTACGAAGTACTCTGAATTTGACCTCGAGCTAAAGCGACTTCGTGCGATCCGCCGTCGTGCCGAAAGACGATACCGACGCCTAAATTCCACAGACGATCTACGAACAGCCCGGCGCATCCAAAAGAAGATACAACGGCGCCTCGACAAATTACGCACCCAAAGATGGAGGAAATTTTGTGCGTCGCTAAATCCTCATAAACCACTGTCTCAGATATGGAGAAATGTGCGAGGCCTACGTTCTGTTCCAGAGCAGTCCTTTCCCTTCAAAACCTTTGCTCTTTTTCATCGCTGGCATGAAATTGAGGTAGCAGAAGATTTCTGCGCAATGACCGTGGGTCAGACAACGTACACAAGCCCACATACAGTGAATCATGTTCCTCACTCACGGTACCCGCTCATGGATCTACCTGTTTACATCACAGGAGCTCGATGCGTCGCTCGTCTTATGTAATAAGTCGTCGTCGACTGGCCCGGATGACATTTCATACAGGATGCTGTGGAACCTTGGTAAACGAGCATGAGAAGCACTCCTTAACATCTTAATGATTTAGAGTACGAGGTACTCTACTATGGGAGGGCATAAAGCCGTCCCGATACTTGAAGGCCACGCTCCCAATTTCTCCAGAGTAACGGTTCGATCATCCAGCTTCTTTAAGGCACACTGGAGAGTCTGGCGATCTTTTTCAGCCTGGACAATGGCACATGACACGGTCGAAGAGTTTCTTCACAATGGTAGTCATCAGCAGTTTGGGGAGTAAGCCATACTAATGCGATAACTATGTAATCGGTGAAGGCAACGCCGAATTTTAATGAATACTATGGGCACATATTTCTTGAAGGGCGGGACAGATTAACTCGCTATCGGAAAAAAAACATTGAGCTGGCATGAAGGGTAGTGCTCACCACAAAAAAATTGGCAGATCCCACGTAAAGTGGGAATCGATGATATGCGAAGCAAGAATGAGAAATGTTGATATATCACTTTAAAGTTAGCACAACGTTACGAGGTGGAGGCAAATGATGCCACACATGACGTCCGTCTTATGATTACCATGTTTGGATGTGTCGTTTACCTTCGTCATCTCTTCACGTCACGTGATACCAAATTTAGTATAGGCAGAGCTAGTGACACGGCCGCGAGCACGCTATGAGTGTGGTATGTTGTCATGTTCTTGCAAGACACGCGTGTCAGGATTATCATGTTTGCACCAGTCATATAATTTGTCATCTGTGGACGTCACGTAACGAAATTTGGTACATGCGGAGCTAGCTAAACGGCCGCCAGTGCATCATGCACGGCCCAATAATATACTTCATGGTAACGTTGACGCGCGCGCACGCTGGGCGCAGTGACGCTACGTTAGCAAAACGCGGGCACTCTATAGTCTGACGCCAGACACGACCAGCGTCTGTCGGCGAGGACCGATGGTAACCGGCGCGAAACACGACATGCTACCTTTGGCGCCAATGCGGTTACCCAGACAGCACTGCGTCTGCCTCTTTTCGAGACGGAGGGACGCCGGAGGCGCTGAAACGCCCATGCGTCAAAGCAACGCAGCCTGGCACGCGCCTGCGAGTATATGCCAGGACCGACACCTGGCGTGGCAACGCCGGTGTGACGCGACGAAATGAACGCCGGCGAGCACGCGCAGCGCACCACGTCGCAATGTGTTGGCGCCTCGACTGTGGCATGTAGTCATGTTCTCACATGACACGCATCTCATGATTATCATGTTTGCACCAGTCACATACCTTCATTATCTATTAGCGCCATCATCACCATTATCATCATCAGCCTGACTACGTCCACTGCAGGACAGAGGCCTCTCCCATGTTCCGCCAGTTAACCCGGTCCTGTGCTTGCTGCTGCCAATTTATACCCGCAGACTTCTTAATCTCATCTGCCCACTTAACCTTCTGTCTCCCCCTAACCCGCTTCCCTTCTCTGGGAATCCTATTGGCGTCACGTAATACTAAATTTGGCATATGTGAAGCTAGCGAAACGGCCTCGAGTGCATCATCAGTGTGGCATGTAGTGATGTCGTTACATGACACGCATGTCGTGATTATCATGTTTGGATGTGTAATGTACCTATGTCGTTCTTTTACGTCGCGTAATACCGAGTTTGGTACATGTGAAGCAAGTGAAATGGCCGCGAGCGCATCATGAGCGTAGCATGTATTCATGTTGTTACATGATACGCATCTCATGTTTATCATGTTTGCACCAGTATCATACTTTCGTCATCCATTCATGTATCGTAATACCAAATTTGGTGTAAGAGAAGCTAGCGAAACGGCCTCGAGTGCATCATCAGTGTGGCATGTAGTGATGTCGTTACATGACACGCATGTCGTGATTATCATGTTTGGATGGGTAATTTACCTATGTCGTTCGTTCACGTCGCGTAATACCGAGTTTGGTACATGTGAAGCAAGCGAAATGGCCGCGAGCGCATCATGAGCCTAGCATGTATTCATGTTGTTACATGACACGCATCTCATGTTTATCATGTTTGCACCAGTATCATACCTTCGTCATCCATTCATGTATCGTAATACAAGTTTGGTGTAAGAGAAGCTAGCGAAACGGCCGCCAGCGCATCATGAGCGTGTAATGTAGTCATGTTGTTACATGACACGCATGTCATGATTTTTATGTTAGGGTCTGTCGCTTGTGTTTGCCATGCAAACATACCATACCATTATTGCAACACGCCATGTGAACGAAACCACCGCAATAGCTGCAGGATCATGAAACGTACATCATGACTATTATGACATACATGACATGATTTTCATGTTATGACTAGTCAAATATGTTCGTCATACTGTCATGTTATGCCATACCAAGTTTGGTACTGATAGCATTATCCAAACAGCCAGGTGTCACAGAACGAGCGCTAAAAATGGGCGCGCCGGCAAATTCTTGCGATAACGGGCGAAAGAGACGCCGCGAGGTCAAAAAAAAAAAAAGATAACAAACATCCAAGGCTCCCCGGGGCGCGCGCTCTCCTCTCGGAAGCGTGGCTTCGCTGACAAACCTCCTCACCCCACAACGGCGGCCTAGCAAGCGCTGGAAAGTTCCAGAAGGAAATAGGCGTGGTCAGACCGAGTTGAGTCATCCAACGCGGAGGGCGTTCCAACCGTCTCGTCCTCTTCCCAGCCTTCGCTGCGTATCGCGCAGACGAAATGATGAGAACTTTCTGGAATGTCGCGCGGAAGATATTTAACCGAGCAGCGGAGATGAGAGATCAGGAGAAGGCGGAAGTTGCGCCAGAGTGCGAAGGGATCCCGCCGTGTAGTCGGCGAAGGTTTTGTCCGTAGGGACGAAGCAGGAGATGAAGAGGATTTCCACCTGAGGGGTGAAGGCTCGAGCTACAGGCAAGAGCGTGTGTCTACCGCTATCGAGCGAGGACGCGTGGCAACAGCTGCGTGTGTGAAGCCGACGTGTTCGGGCGAAGAAGTTTGAAGCTTGGAGAGTGGCCTATTGAAGACGGGAGGTTTCCTGGAAGAGAAACTTCGGCGAGGTTTCCTGGAAGAGAAACTTCGAGGGCTGCGGAACGACAACAATGCTGGACTTTAAGTGAGTGATTCTCGGAAGAGTATCATCTAGACTTTGGTTCCAAGAACTTTGGACTGAATAGGTTTTCTATCTCTTTAGTCTTTAAGTGTCTTGGTTGTTCAATGCATGCGACTGCATTGTAGAGCGTATCGTTGTCTGTGTCCATTGTTTTGAGTGTGGCTGATTGTACTGTGTAGTACGTTGTTTGATTGGTGACGTATTTTATGTAACTACTGTGGAGTGTGCATTCTTGTGTATTGTTTTCGATCTGCCATTTTTGAGAATATAATATTTGTTTTGTTTATCAACTCTCGGCTCTGACTTGTTCTTTGGGCCACAGCCGGCGACCGCTGGCGCGCCAAAAAGGACCACTTCTAAATTGTCCACGCTTTCGTGGTGTGGTTCGGGGGGCCGATACTTCGACCCTTGGAATTAGCCCGGCGATTGCCTCCCGAATTAACGGGACCTGTGTGACACCAGGAGAGCTAAAAGTCGTAGGCGGATAGATAGATAGATAGATAGATAGATAGATAGATAGATAGATAGATAGATACGCGCAAGGTCGCCGAAGTTCACCAAGAAATGCTTCGCATTTAAAACCAACTTTGCGGAGACGTAATTCTGCTCACGCGCTGTAATGATGTGGAAGGGCGCTTTCGTTACGCCACTCCAGATGGCAAGGAAGTCTTACAGCGAGTAATATTTAAACAGGACACTAATCCTTTACTATAGTGCCATGTATTGTATTTTTCATGTTAACCTTGCGTTTATTCGGACTGCCTATGTTAATCTCACATGCCATCACAGGTCACTTTTAAAGAAGGGCACGGCAGAGATTTGTTCAGCTAGCTGCCGCAACGCTGTTCGCAACGCAGGCTCTCACAATTTTTACATGGACGCAATCAATTCATTTTGATTGATTATCGCGACAGCTATATCGCACTTACCTTAAGTAGCGCCCTCATGCGGTATCATATATAAACATATAGCTCTTAACTTGAACGAGAAAGTTCGAGAAATGTTGGCTCTGAGTACTTTCTATAAATATTGCATTCTTAGTGCCTTGATGTTTGCGGAAAAGCAGAAAGAATTTTCTTTATTACAGCATACTTATTGATAGATGTGATATATGTGTTCGTTCATTGATATTGCACTTAGGTCTTTCCGGAAAAAGTAGTAATTGCATCGCGGATACGTTGCCAGCACTTTGCCATCGTCTCCCCACTTTCTCGTTTACTCTCGGAAAAATTACCGAAGCTCAAGCAGAAACTCATTGGCTCTATCTTACAACTTCTCGGGAGTTCGCTTCGCAACTCACGCCTTCGGTCGGCTCCCTGGTGACCTTTGAACTGGTGAATGCCCATGTATCATGTAGCACCTCTGCGAAAAAAAAAAAAGAGGAGCAGACGCTGCTTTCAGCTTTCCTCGATGGTTTTGGCCGAGCACACTCAGCAAATGCTATATACCTCAAGGTCATCAAGTTTTGGTAAGACAAGACGGATTTTTTTTTCAAGATTTCTAGATGTGACTACAACTATAGAGACGCAGCGGTCTTCTTTTCGATTTATTGTTTAATTACATCACAAAGACAGCACTTTGATTGCGTCTGCTACTATTCCGTGACACACCATTATCAATATGCACGTTCTTCAGTAACGAGCTGAATATTCTTTTACTTTCAAAACGACGAGACAGGCATGCGGAATCACGCAAGAATATTCACAGATTCATATTTCAAGAAACTTTTTGATATTTATGACGTTTTCTAGTCTCTCTTGCTGCGTCTCTTTCACCTTCGCGAAGTATTTAGTTGAGCGTAAAGTGAACTCAAGCAATCTTATGAATTCTAGTTCAGTCAAGTGTACGTCGTGCTCGTGCTTACGACATCCGCTCGCAAGATGGAGGCTTCTGATCTCAGTGCGGCATACTTGGAGCAACAGAACGTAACAACACAACAAGTTCTGCGGTAGCTTGGAATATAAAAAAGACTCACACGTTACTAGTTGCGTAACCTAATCTTGAAAAGTACCCCGAGCAACTGTCATTATGGCAGTGTTGCATTACGGCATGAAGTGTTTGCAAATGGAGATATTACAATCGCTCAAGGCTGTTCGTGTGATAGCTTGAGTTTTTCTGAGGGTTTCAATCAATCGACTTGATGGCAGGCGAGAGAAGGCGAAGTCATCGTGTAACGTCACTATCGATCAAGGTATGGCGCATTGCATGTACCCGTTGAGGGTGCAAGGGCGCAGCGTCGTCGGCTTCAGCGACTCTCAAAGCTGTCGTGTATTCGAATGACTGCAGCTTCTCCACTTGCGCTAACTGAAAACGCGTAGGGACCATCGATGGCCTCCTGCGCCATTGCTCTCGCTTCGATAAACAACGCCAGAAGGAGGAAAGAAATGAGCGGAAGGACAGGAAGGTTAGCCAGACGTTTCAGTGGGCTTTGAGGTAACATTACCACCTGCCTATTACACCACAAACGACCTTAGCAAGCTGGCTGCTTGGTCAGCCAAAAAGCCACAAGAGCTCGTCTGCTGCTCACACAGGCAGTGGAATATGGCGCGCGAATACTTTGGGCCATGTTTACCATTATTATATTGTCACGGGCTAAGTAGATGCCTTAGGATGACGACGACGAAGTGCTGAACGGGAACGTGCTCGGACTGCAGCAGCGTCGTACGCATTAGCTCGCCAGTATATTAGCCAGTACGAATTTGCTCACCAGGGGAGACGCAGGGGGCGCCGACCAGTGCGGACGCGAGAAGATCGGCTCCCGTTTCTGTTAATGTTTTCGTTAGGATTTTTGTGGTGCCTGTGCTCGAGCTGCGTTTCATTCGACGCAGTTTCTTCTGAGGATCACGTCGACACCAGACTTTTTTCGGTGAGTGGTCCTTTTGCTGAATTATTGGAACTTTTCTTGTGGAACGCGCCGCGGCGCGGCTAACCCTACCGGGCTTAGCCTAGCGTCGACGGCGAGAGGCGGGAGAAAAGGGGCAACATGCCCGAAGTAGCGATGGTGGAAAGAGAGGAAATCTCTCACGAAGAAGCCAATCGCCCGGGTTGGACGACAGTGCTGGGCAGGCACAAGAAAGCTCGTGTAGAAACGCCAGTTTCCGCGGGCAACGCATCACATGTGGGCTCGAAGAGAGGCCGCCGCACGGCAGCCCCGCAAGGTGCAATGAAGCGCCTCGCAGCTGCATCGAGGCTCCCCCGGCTGCCGAGGGACCACATACGAATTATCGTCAGGCCGAGGGACGGACTTGACGTCAGAAAAGTAAGCCAAATTAGGCTCGCACAGGCTATTGCCATGGCGGCTGCTCTTGCCCCGGCAGAGACGGAAGGGGACATCGTTTGCCCAAACATCGCCCAGAACATTCTCGTAGTCTCCACACCGGAGCAGAAGAACGCAAACGCCTACGCCGCGATCCAACAGATTCGGATAAGCGAAGGAATGTACCATGTGGCGGCATATGTCGCGGCCCCCGATAACACCTGTAAAGGAGTCATACGAGGAGTGGACACTGACATCAGCGAGGCCCAGCTCCAAACGATGATCGTCAACCAGCGAAATCCGAAGGCCCTAGAAGCCAAAAGGATCAAGAACACCACTACTGTGGTAGTGCTTTTCGACGGCATGAAGGTACCAAACTATGCCATATGCGGCGTCAGCATGCTGCGCTGCACGCTCTACAAGCGCCAAACCGACGTGTGCTACGCGTGTGGAGGACTTGGTCACAGGGCCGATGTCTGCCCCAACCCCAACAAGAGGGTGTGCAGGGGCTGTGGGCTCGTGTCTCCACCCGACGATCACCAGTGCTCGCCGAAATGTGCCCTTTGCGGAGGCCCACATCCGACGGCGGACAGAACGTGCAGAGAACGCTTTCAAGTTCCTTACGTCGTGCGACGGAGAAGACGACGGCGCCGAAAGCGCGTCAAAAAGTCTCAGCAACAGCTGGTCGAAGAGGACCGGTCAAGGGATTCCAGCGTGGCAAGCGCTCCCAGGCAGGGGCGTTCCGTCACGCCGGCTGGCCGCCGGCGCTACCGCTCCAGGGGCCGCGCTCGCACCAAAGGGCGCTCTTGCTCCCGGGCACGAATCCAGGAAGTACCTACCTGGGCGGATCGAGCCAAGCCGAAGCCAGCGGCGCCGCCACCAGAGGTAACGCGGGTACCATTGCCAGAGCATAGGGAAGACCCCAGGGTAGCTAAGTTGATCCAAGAGAATGCTTGCCTTAAGGCAGAGATTCAACAGCTGAGGGCTGACCTTGAGTCGTTCCGCAAACATTACTCCTCGCAGGGTGAGAGACAACAGATTCCCCCACCAGAGGACGTGCAGGCGCGCTCGGGAAAACGTAGGGCCTCGCCCCCCCCAAGGGGAGTGGGATGCTATGGAGACAGAATCCAACAGCAAGGCTCTCGAAAGCATGCAGCAATCGATTAAACAACTGGCTGATAGCATGACTACCCTACTGAAAAGGGTGTCGTCTCTTGAAGGTACACAGGCAGCGCTAGCTACGGGTAGCTCGCCTCCGATAGGCCCGAACAGGGCACAGTCGCCTGCAGGCGCGGTGACAGTCAACCCGACAGGAGATTGGCTGTCTCAGAACAGTAATTATGGCGGGCAACACTAATGATCTGGTCGTGTGGCAGTGGAACTGTGCAAGTTTCAAAAGGCGCAGGGCTCCACTGCTGCACTTTATTGCTTCTCAGGCGGTCAAACCGCACGTAATTATGTTACAGGAAACTCTCGGTGATGCGCTAACTTTCCCGGGCTATCGAGTCGTCTCGGTGCGCGAGCAAGGGAAGCGCGGTTTGGCAACCTTGGTCGCAAAAAAGTGCTCCTTTCAAGAACACAAACTACAGCTTGGCAACAGCAAGGCTGAGGTCATTATCCTCGAAATAATCCCCAACAGCTGGCTCAAGAACAGCGTATTCCTCCTGAATGTGTACAGTTCGCCGTCGGACAAGCGGCAGGGGTTCGCTTCGATCATGGCAAAAGCGGTGGCTCTGGCCAGGGGGGCCCCCATCGTGGTAGCGGGAGACTTTAATGCTCCGCACGACGCTTGGGGATACGCCAGGCAGTCCCCCAAAGGCAACAACCTCCTAAAGGCCGTATCTAGCTGTTCTCTTGAATTGATTACGGACCCGCAATACCCGACAAGAATTGGCACATCGGTGGTCCGAGACACAACTCCAGACTTGGCGTTCGTCAAGAACGTCGCCGGAGCAGGGTGGCAAAATTTGCAAGAGAGTCTAGGTAGTGACCACTTCATAGTGGCTATTACCCTAGCAGTCAATGCAGCTCCCCCCAGGGAATTTAAAGTAACGGACTGGGATGCCTTTCGTAAATTGCGGAAGGAGGACCGGGATGAATACGACAGCTTAGACAGCCTCTTTGCAAGGCTCAAGGCGGATGCTAATGCTGCGACCAAGGTTGTCAAAACGAACCTGAAGGTTGATCGGATGGATGCACACCTCGCGCATCTCTTAGAGGCTAAGAATTCCATCCTGTCCCGGTGGAGGACGCAAAGGCTCAATCGCCGACTTCGAAAGAAAATTGCGCAACTCAATCGCGAGATCGAAGCCTACTCTATTGAACTCTCCAAACAGCAGTGGAATGAAGTATGTTCTTCGGTTGACGGACAGATGAGAGTGGGGGCCAAATGGAACCTCCTCAAACAATTACTTGATGAGTCACAGTCGAAGGGAAATCAGCGATTGGCTATTGACAGAATCGTTCACAACCAAAAAGCGAAGGGAGTGTCCGAGAAGGCCCTCCTGAAGAGGTTAGCGGACAGCTATCTTCCGCTGGGCCCTTCCGACGATGCGGACTATCCGCATTACAGGGGTGGAATGGTGGCGGAGCTGGACGCACCTTTCACTGAACCAGAAATCTGTAAAGTCCTCCACGAGCTCAACGGACGCTCTGCACCGGGCCCGGATGGAATCTCAAATAAGCTCTTACGTAACTTGGATGGCAAATCCATCGAGAAGCTTACCGAGGAAGTCAACAAGATCTGGGAGACGGGGCACGTCCCCGAATCCTGGAAGACAGCTTCGGTAGCGCTTATCCCAAAGCCAGGCAAACCTCTGGCTTTGGAGAACATGCGACCCATCTCGCTTACGTCCTGCGTAGGCAAGGTGGCCGAACATGCGATTCACCATCGGGTATCCGAGTACATAGAAAGCAGAGAGCTATTTCTACACAATATGGTAGGATTCAGATCTGCACTATCCACACAGGACGTGATGCTCCTTATCAAAAGACAAATCATTGACAACAACACCAGGGATACTAGAGGCATACTAGCTCTAGACCTAGCTAAAGCTTTTGATAATATCTCGCACAAGTTTGTGCTTGAGGCAATTTCGGTTATGGGTCTAGGGCAACGGTTCCACGCATACGTTAGGTCTTTTCTCAGGGATCGCAGGGCTACCATTAGGATCGGTCAAATCCAATCCACGGAATTTACCTTGGGAGCGAGAGGCACCCCACAGGGGGCAGTTATCTCTCCTCTACTCTTCAAAATTGCCATGAAGGGCCTCTCGGAGCGACTCGCTACGGTGCGCGGGGTTAACCATGCTCTCTACGCGGATGATATCACCGTGTGGTGCATGGGAGGGTCCGACGCCGGGGTAGAGCGGGCGCTTCAAGAGGCATTAGACATCACGGAGAACTTTCTAGTCGGTTCGGGCCTGAGCCTGTCATCGGCAAAGTCTGAGTTACTACTATACAGACCCACCCGACAAGGACTGAGGAACCTCACTCCTTTAGAACAGATTCCCATAGCTTTATACACACGGGATGGGCAGAGAATACCCAGGGTGGACTCCATCAGGGTCCTCGGACTCCTGCTAGAGTCCAAGGGGGGCAACTCACGAACTATAGCCCGCATCACCTCCAAGACGGAGAACATGCTTAGGCTCATACTCAGGGTCTCGAACCGCAGGGGTGGGCTGAGCGAGAGCAATCTCCTTCGGCTCTATCATGCATTTCTCATGAGCCACATTAATTATGTCGCTTCCGCATTGCGCTGGTCCAAAAGAGAAGAGTCAAGAATTGATACACTACTGCGCAAAAGCATAAAGCGAGTTCTAGGCTTGCCTATCCACACTAGCACCGAGAAGCTCCTACAATTGGGCATGCATAACTCCCTCTCGGAGGTGATAGAGGCCCAGCAGATGGCTCAAGTCGTGCGACTATCGTCCTCGAGGGCTGGTAGGCGCATCCTGGAATCCGTAGGCTGCGGTCCTACGGCGACTAACCAGCGTAATGTAACACTACCACCCTCGATCAGAGGCACGTTTTCGGTAGCTCCACTTCCAAGAAATGTCCACCCACAATACAATGTAGGGCGCCGCATAGCTCGGGCCCGTTCCTTATTAAAATCAGTTGCAAACAGACCGCATCTCGCGACCTTTGTCGATGCAGCCCAGTACGGGCGTTCAGATCGCTTCGCAGTGGTTTCGGTCGATCATAGTGGCACACTCCTATGCTCTGCCTCGGTTAGAAAGGTTTCGGCAATGGTGGCTGAGCAAATCGCCATCGCCATAGCAATGAAGGACCCATCGCGTCCTAATGTATTTACAGATTCGCGTTCCGCAGCTAGGGCTTTCGCCTCGGGCTCGATCTCACGTGAGGCAGCGGCCATCCTCGGCTGTGAGGGGGCTGCCGGGTTTCACACCATAACATGGTTCCCGGCCCACATGGGGGCCAACGTACATCCTGATGTCCCCAACGCCAATGAGTTTGCCCATGACCGTGCGCGAGGTATCGCTCACCGCGGCGGTCCCGGCGGATTCGCAGGCGGGGACGCCGGAAGATACAGGGACTCGCTACTCACTTTCCACGAGATCATGACTCATTATCATCTATCTCGGAGGACTTTTCCACTTCCTCATTCTAAACTTACGCGACCGCAATCATCGGCCTACAGGATGCTCCAAACGGGGTCTTTCCCTTCGCGTGGCCGGTTCAGCCATTTTTCGCCCAACATCGAGCCGCATTGTCCAGACTGCGGTGAGGCGTACTGCTCATTACCTCATATGCTCTGGCAATGTCCTGCGTTACGTGACGCAGAGTTCAACAAAGAAGAGGACTGGGAGGAAGCCCTTCACAGCGGCGACCTCCTGGTTCAACTTCGGGCTGTCCAGAGGGCCTGCGAGAGGGCGGAGGGCCACGGTCTTCCGGTCCCTACGTGTGAGCGGCCCGCGACTGCTACGGATTCCCCCTAAACGGGGCCGTTACTACGCAGTTCCTCAGGACCTGAATAAAGTTCTTTGTCTGTCTGTCTGTCTGTCTGCTCACCAGTGTATACTTATTCCCCGTAACATCATCAGTGGAGGTGCTGGGTATGGCGAGAGTTGGACTTGGACTACGGCTTGTGGCGGAAGTCTAAGGAAATCGACAGAGTGTAGACGAGGTGGGCTGGTAGAGACGGTCTCCGAAAAGGATGGTAGTTCGAGCCGAAGAAGACCTTTGGAACAGTCAATGAGCGCAGCGTGTGAAGTCAGAAAGTCGAGTCCAAGGATGAGGTCATGAGGGCAATTTTCCAGTACAGCGAACAGAACTGAAGTTTGATGCTCAGAAATTGTTAATCGCGCAGTGCACATTCCAAGCACAGCAGGAGTACTCCCATCCGCTGTACGAACGGTAGGTGCAATCGCAGGCGTCAGAACTTTTTGGAGGCGGCGGCGGAGGTCTGAGCTCATCACAGATATTTGTGCACCGGTATCAATAAGAGCAGTTATAGGTAATCCATCAACGAGAATTGTAAGGAGGTTGCACCGCTGGTCGGGAGTAATCAGAAGATTTGCAGTCCGAGTCGTGTATGCAGCGTCACCTCCGGGGGCTGCACCGGCTAGTTTTCCGAGCGACGGTCGTAGGGAGACCGTGAACGGCGGGGTTGGGGCGAGCATGACTGACGACGCACGGGCGATGGCGAGCGGTTGGTCCGACGTTCTGGATTATGCTCTGCACCTGTCTCAGCACGGTAGGACGGGGCATAAGGTGCACGTTCAGAGCGAGGCCGCCAGTCATAGAAGCTCGGTCGAGGTGATGAGGTCCAACGACTGCGGCAATGGCGAGCGATGTGTCCTATCCGATGGCACGTGAAACATATGGGCCGATCATCATGAGTGCGCCATTCAGCTGGGTTTCGTCGTGGCGCGAACGTGCGGTTCGGAGTGGCAGCCGCAACGACTGTAGCCGAGCTGGAAGTAGCAGGGGCATTTTGATGAGTGGCGAAATGCCCATATTCGCGATCTCTTGGCGAACCACGGCCTGTATCATTGAAACAGCATCGAGGTTGTGTCCTGGCGCGCTGACGCTAGACATAGCGGGAGCCATAGCCTCGAGTTCCCGACGGACTATTCTGGTGACGTTTTCTGGCGCTGGTGGTTGGTGTAGTGTGGGCAAATCTTCGCAAGAGGAGGTAGCCGCCATGTTGGGAAGGCGATCAAATCGGTGAACTATGCGCCTACTTTTTGCCTGTTCGAAGCGACGACATGCTTCGATGACCGACTCCACCGTCGAGCAGTCCTTGCACAGGAGAAAATTGAAGGCGTCATCCGCAATTCCTTTCAGGATGTGTCCGACTTTGTCCTCGTCGAGCATGTCCTTGTCGACCTTGCGGCACAAAGCCAACACGTCCTGGATGTACGCGATGTACGGCTCTGTGGATATCTGGGCACGAGTCGCAAGCTCTTTCTTTGCGGCCACTTGACGTCCGATGGGTTTCCCAAATAGATAACGCAATTTCTGCTTACAGACGTCCCAGCTAGTCAACTCTTCTTGATGTGTCTCGTACCAGAGTTTCGCCGTGCCATGCAAGTAGAAGATGATGTTCGCCAACATAAGCGTCGGACCCCAATGGTTGCTGCTGCTGACGCGCTCATATTGAACCAGCCAGTCATCGACGTCTATGCCACTTGTGCCGTTGAATGGACCTGGGTCACGAGGTTGCACCACAACGATCGGCTGCGGGGCTGACGGATCTTGTTGACATTGAGTAGCCTGGTCAGTCATCGTGGTAGCTGCAATGCGCCGTCCGCTGCGAAGATCCAGCTCGTTGGGCTGTATAGCGAGTGGTACCCCGCACCTTCCACCAATGATGCAGTACCCGATGGTGATTATGTTGCTGCCCCAATTTCTGACGTCGCCATGACACGCAACTTTGCACTCCCCAACACGGTGGTTACCGTTAAGGACAACCGAACTTCGTTTCCCGTCCTCAATTTCGGCCTCTCAGCGCAAGTTATTCCTCGCGGCATGTCACTTGCGCATCTTGCACCACTGGTCGACCACACAGTTTCGGCTCTAACCACCGATTCGCCACCCGATTTTTCATCAACGTCGTTCTCGTCACGTTCCTGTTCCGACCTTTTCAAGCCAATGCTATCTGACACGCTCACCTCTGAACAAGTCTCTGCTTTCTGCCGTGTGCTTGCTTCTTATCAGGACATCTTTGACTTCGGCGACGGTAATTTGGGCCAGACATCTGTGGTAACCCATCGCATCGACACCGGTGACGCTCGACCCATTCGCCGACGACCCTACCGTGTGTCAGCCCCGGAGCGTGCTATTATACAGCGAGAAGTCGATAAAATGCTTGATAAGGGCATAATCGAACCCTCATCTAGTCCCTGGTCCTCACCCGTTATACTTGTGAAAAAGGACAATAGCTGGAGATTCTGTGTTGATTACCGCCATCTCAACCATATTACCAAGAAAGATGTCTATCCCCTACCACGCATAGATGATGCACTCGATTGCTTGCACGGTGCCAAATATTTCTCTTCAATAGACCTTCGCTCAGGCTACTGGCAGATCGCTGTGGATGACAAAGACAGAGAGAAGACGGCCTTCGTGACTCCTGATGGACTTTATCAGTTCAAGATGATGCCTTTTGGATTATGCAATGCCCCCGCGACATTTGAGCGCATGATGGACTCTCTCCTTCGAGGCATGAAGTGGACCATCTGCCTCTGCTATCTTGACGACGTTATTGTTTTTTCGACTACTTTCGACGACCATCTCACCCGTCTGTCCGCAGTGCTTGATGTTTTTCGACGTGCCAACTTGCAACTTAACTCGTACAAATGCCGCTTTGGGCAACGCCAAATCTGCGTACTCGGCCATCTTGTTAACGCTGCGGGCGTTCAACCAGACCCTGCGAAAGTCCGAGCAGTTCGCGACTTCCCCACACCCCACTCAGCCAAGGACGTCCGAAGTTTTCTGGGACTGTGCTCCTATTTCCGTCGTTTTGTCGAGAAGTTTGCTGAAGTAGCCCGTCCTCTGACCTGCCTCCTCAAAACGGATGTCGCATTCACCTGGGGCCAACAGCAAGCAAACGCCTTCTCGTCGCTCGTTGACATTCTCACCAATCCACCAGTCCTAGCACACTTCGACCCATCTGCCGCCACGGAGCTTCGTGCTGACGCCAGTGGCCACGGCATAGGCGCAGTGCTCGCGCAGCGGCAACAAGGCATGCACCGCGTCGTCGCGTATGCAAGCCGACTGTTGTCGCGCTCGGAACAAAATTATTCCATCACAGAACGCGAGTGCTTAGCTCTCATCTGGGCCATTGCGAAATTCCGACCGTACCTGTATGGCCGACCATTCTCAGTTATTACCGACCACCATGCGCTTTGCTGGCTCTCCTCACTCAAGGACCCTACGGGACGCCTTGGTCGCTGGGCGCTGCGCTTACAAGAGTACACTTTTTCCGTATCCTATAAATCCGGACAACTTCACAAAAATGCCGACTGCTTGTCCCGTTACCCAGTCGATCCTCCTGACACGAGGGAAGATGAGCAAGAGGCCCTCGTTCTTTCAATTACCGACTTCACCGACATAGCTGCTGAACAACGCCGCGACCCATCTTTGCGTGCTATTATCAATGGTCTGCACTCTCCCCACCCTGACCACTCCTTACAACTGTTCGTTCTTCACAACGACATCTTGCACCGCTACAACACCCGCCCTGATGGTGCTGAGCTTTTACTCGTTGTTCCTGTGCATCTTCGCTCAGACGTTTTGGCCCAGCTGCATGATGCCCCCTCCGCTGGACACCTAGGGGTGTCACGCACGTATGACCGCATTCGCCGCCGATTCTTTTGGCCTGGCCTCTACCGTTCTGTGCGACAGTACGTTGCGGCATGCGACCTCTGCCAGCGCCACAAGACACCTGCTCTGAGACCTGCTGGTACCCTCCAGCCCATTGAAGTACCAGAAGAGCCATTTTCCCGAGTCGGCCTCGATCTTCTAGGACCCTTTCCCGTGTCGGCCACCGGTAATAAGTGGATTGCTATTGCTACCGACTACGCAACGCGGTATGCCGTTACACGCGCCCTCCCCACCAGCTGCGCTACTGATGTAGCCGATTTCCTTCTTCATGACATCATTCTGCGTCATGGTGCTCCTCGTCAGTTGATCACCGATCGCGGCAGCTGTTTTCTATCTAAAGTAGTCGACGAGCTCCTGCGATCCTGCTCTACCCACCACAAGTTCACTACAGCGTACCATCCGCAAACCAACGGCCTCACGGAACGCCTCAACCGTACCTTGACGAATATGTTAGCGATGTACGTCTCCAAGGATCACAAAGATTGGGACACCCACTTACCTTTCGTTACCTTCGCATACAATAGTTCACGTCATGATACAGCTGAATTTTCCCCTTTTTACCTACTGTTCGGTTATGACCCGCCTTTGCCCATGGACACCATGCTCCAATCTGACGCCCCCTCATCGACTGCTTATGCTCGTGATGCCCTGGCCCGAGCTGACATCGCCCACCAAGTCGCCCGGGATCGTTTATGTGCCTCGCAGCTTAACCAAAAGAGTGCTCACGATCGCCGGCACCGCGACGTACAGTACTCTGCGGGATCACTCGTCTTGCTGTGGTTACCATCACGTCGTGTTGGTCTGAGCGAAAAACTGATGTCCCGTTACGTTGGCCCATATCGCGTCGTACGCAAGGTCATCAGCGTGACCTATGAGATAGCTCCACTCCATACCACGTCAGTACCAGCTTCAGTCCCGACCGATATAGTGCACGTCTCACGGCTTAAGCCATACTTCTCACGCCACGAGAATTGATCGCACCGGGACGGTGCTTCTACCGCCGGCGGGTAATGTCACGGGCTAAGTAGATGCCTTAGGATGACGATGACGAAGTGCTGAACGGGAACGTGCTCGGACTGCAGCAGCGTCGTACGCATTAGCTCGCCAGTATATTCGCCAGTACGAATTTGCTCACCAGTGTATACTTATTCCCCGTAACAATATATACTCGTGTCTTCTTTCTTGAACAATTACTTCCCCATTGCTTTCCAGACGTGCTAGGTTTCAAACTGGGTTATGTCTAGCTTAGGGCAGGTAACAACCGCGGAGCCGAACCACGACATTAAAGTAAATAGAAGAATAGGGTGAAGCACACTTGGCAAGCTCTCTCAAATTATGACAGGTAGATTGCCACTATCCCTCAAGAGGAAGGTATATAACAGCTGTATCTTACCGGCACTTAGCTACGAAGCAGAAACCTGGAGACTTACAATGAGGGTTCAGCTTAAATCGAGGACGACGCAGCAAGCAATGGAAAGAAAAATGATGTAACCTTGAGATACAAGAAGAGAGCAGAGTGGATTAGGGAATAAACGGGGGTTAAGGATATCATAGTTGAAATCAAGAAGAGGAAATGGACATAGGCCGGGCATGTAGCGCGTAGACAGGATAACCGCTGGTCATTAAGGGTAACTAACTGAATTTCCAGAGAAGGCAAGCAGATCAGGAGGAGACAGAAGGTTAGGTGGGCACATGATATGAAGAAGTTGGCGGGTATAGAATGGCTGCAGCAAGCACAGGACAGAGTTAACTGGCAGAACGTGGGAGAGGCCTTTGTCCTGCAATGGATGTAGTCAGGCTGATGATGACAATGATGTCTAGCTTGTCTCACATATTGTTGGTTCAGAAAGATTTACGAGCTCTTCTGGTGTACATTAGGTCTTATAATGCTTGACAACATTTGGATGGCGGCGGAATACGAGAGGTCCGTGTCATGTGTGTGTTTTCGGTGCACGTTACATCATCATCATCATCAGCAGCAGCAGCATCGCCGTCATCATCGCCGTCATCGTCATCATCATCATCGCCATTATCATCGTCATCGTCATCATCATCATTATCATCATCATCCTGACTACGTACACTGCAGGACAATAGCCTCTCCCATGTTCCGCCAGTGAACTCGGTCTTGGGCTTGCTGCTGCCAATCTATACCCGCAAACTTCTTAATCTCATCTGCCCACCTAACCTTCTGTCTCCCCTAACCCACTTGCATTCTCTAGAAATCCAGTTAGTTAGTGGCAAATATTTCCTGAGCCCCCCGACCACTGTTATTTCATAATGTTATTGTCAGTTTGGGGCATTAAGCCTCTACAGTTACTATTGATAATGTTATAAGGATAGCTGAACCAATTCTGATGTCACAGCAAGATAAAAAAACACCTGTTTTCGATTTAGAGTCAGTTCTACAGTGCATTATATGACGTAGTTTAACAGCTGTCATTTTTATATATATTATTACTGTTGGGAACGAAGAAGATCACGCCATCGAATAGATAGAATTTTAGCTGGTAGTCACCTCATAAATAGTTTATGCCTGCCGCAAAAGTGTGGTCACAATAAGCTAGCGTTTAACATGTGTTGTGTGGAAATAAAGAAAGAAATGATGCTATCTCGAAAACTTAATGTTACACTTGCCAGATGCAAATAATTTTTTTATAAAATTGTCTCCATGCCACTTACTAATCGTGTTTCCTTTCTAAGTTTGGTGTTTAATTTACTGCTTGCCTTCAGAAAATGTGTCTGAATACAAGTACGAAGGTCATGTATTCGCCAAGGAGCTGTTTGGGTCATATCACATTGAAATCATGTATAAGCCTGCCCTAAGAACGCTGGGATACATTCAAGGTAGCCTGCGTTTGGCCCCAACTAACGTAAGGCTCCTGGCATATATAAAACTCTAGTTTGTGCAACAATCGGCGACGGCTCTGTCATATAAAACGCGCACAAAATATCTGACTTCAGAAACAAAATTGTATCTGTTTAGAAGAATCCAGTACGTTTTGTATATCGCCGCTATGAAAGGTGTATTACACATGGTTCCCGTCTTTACAGTATTTAACCTACCACTATCTCTGCGCGTCGTCATATTGCATCTTTAAATCTCCTTTACACTCTCATTCAATGTCTACCATCTTCTTTGCTCAGCAGCTAAATTGCCCTCGCTAAACCATAATTCCACCAGAAATCGTCAAGAGTTGAACACGCGTCGTTTTTTATTCACCGAACAAATGCTTATAAACAGTTTTCTCTCTGGGCTACCGAAATGTGGAATGCTTTACTCGGCCATGTTAAATCTTTACCGCTTAATGTATTCATTTTGTACTATGTAGTCATTGACATTAAGGCGGGCGTACAGTTTGTGTTGCGTTGCCCTGTTTCTATTCTGCCTCCACTCCTGCTATAGTGCTCCGAAGGTTGTGGTATGTTTAAATAAATAAACGATAAAAATAATGAATTACCTTAGTTACATAAACCTCTTAATTGGCACCTAAAAGAACGGTTCCGATAATAGGCGCCTGCGGCGAGCCCTTAGAGCAACATCGCTTGCTTTTACCTCAACGATAAGCGAAACACACGCTCAGCTTTACTGCATTTGATTTGACCGTCGATTTGAGAAATTATGTGCAGTACAACCACCTGCTATTCCTGCTTTCAAGTAAAACCGCGCAGCGCATCAGGATATTCAAGTCAACTTTCTCCGTGGTTTTTCTCACGTCGTCTCACCTTTATCGCAAATAGAACGCGCCAGCTTACTGCATGGTGCTCACGCATCTAAACAAAGTGCGTACAACGAATTTATATTAGTAATAAACTCCTATAGAAGCTATGTTGTTTCGTTACGTTATGGGCTCGCACTTGCGTGTTGACAGATTGTTCGCATTGCAAAGCTGAAGGCCGAAGCTGGGCCAGCGATGAACAGAACTAGATCACATCAAGAACGCTTAACTCGTAGTCTTGACGTCTTCGGAAGATAAATTTTATTACGGTGAACAAGTTAGAGGAGCTCCGTAACAAGCCCAAAATTGCAAAGCCGAGGTCTAAGCTGTGAAATAGGGAGTCTTAGTATCGTAATTCTTTTAACCGCGTTCATTATGCATGGTAATATTTATGCAAAAAAATTCCCGCAAAGTCTCCCAGGGGGCATTTGATTGCGCCCGCAGGAGTTAAAAAGTCGGACGCGGCGATAAGAACCCTGCTGTTCAGGCAGAAATGCCCAGGAAATCAGCAGCGGGAATTAAAAAAAAAAGCGCTTTTAGAAATATCGAGTGTGCCCCGTATACGGGGTCGCAACGTAGGTGCGCTTCGGGAATCAGTTACCACACTCTGGAATCACAATTATGTGAAGTGTACATTACTCGAACCTATCGCGTAAAAAGGTTAATGACTGAAAAGAAAAGCAATACTGTAGGAACCCGGAAAACTAAAATGATCTTCAAAAAAGAAAAGAAAACCTTTTAATACTCTTCTTATCATTTAACTCTAAATATATACCATTATCACAGACGCCACAGTGTAACTCCGTGTTATCTTAACCAGCGTGGTTCGTCTTTCACCCACACCAATTGCACGGTACACAAATGTCCTTGCACAGGACCCTCAAGCACAAATGAAATGGCACTCTCACTTCTGGCTCAGCACTGTCACGTCATAAGGAGTCACCAAATGAAGCGAAAAAAAAAATCACCTACGATTACGATGCTTCCTTATGAGAAATCTGTGCGCCGCGTCACGTTGAGGAAAAGGCAACCACGTGTTTGCAGTTCTGGCTATCTGCAGTTGTGGCGATGTCATTCGTTACATGTTGGCAGAGAAACATCCAGTGCTCGATTGCCACGTGCACCATTCCGTGCATTGCAAGCGTAGTGAACTAAAGCAAGTGATGACAGCCCCTTTAAGACAAGTGTAGCCAGCCGCAGTGCATGCAGGGTCTGGAAAAGCGGTGCTACTAGTTTCGGTTTGAAGGAACATGCATGCTCGTAGTGGATTGTTAGGAATTCTAAGATCTGGTTAAGTGGGCTGAGTTTGTTGTGAGTATTCGCACTTGTTGACTTTCACAAAATTTTACAAAGAAATTCCAAGCCACTATGAAAAAACCTTCTTTTGTTTATATGCCTTTCTTTATTTCAATTCTTGTAAATGTTAAATCACTCCGTCACGGCGGTTTAATGGCTAAGGTATACTCTGCTGTTGACCCGTAGGTGGCGGGATCGAATCCCGCCTGCGGTGGCTGCATTTTCGATGGAGACAAAAATGCTGTAGGCCTGTGTGCTCAGATTCGGGTGGACGTTAAAGAACAGAACTCCAGGTGGTAGAAATTTCCAGAGGCCTCTTCTACGTTGTCTTTCATGATCATATGGTGGTTTTGAGACGTTAAACCCCACATACCTAATTTATCGATAAATTTCCAAATCGAGTGAGGCGCGGGAAGTGGTTGAATCGAGTTCGTAGCGCTTGCTTCCGCTCCTTCTCGACCATTACCTAGCGATATCTACAAGTTGGATGGCGCTGACTTTTCTCACTTGGTTGGAGTGTCAATCTACGTTTAGGAATAAAGGCGAAAATGTCGTGGTGGGCACAAACCGGAAGCCCGCACTGATCTACGCCAAGCAAGTGAACCATGCATTTGACTGAAGATAGAGAAATCGGGAAACACACGTTTTTTTGTGGCTCTGCGATGTGTTAATCGGGGATTTCCCGTTTCGCAAAGGCTTTTCAGGCTTTCCCGTGACGACGAGTGAGCACAAGTATTTGGACCCATTATTTGAGCAGTTATTGACTTTGCATGAACTACATAAGTAAACCAAGCTCTCTTCGAGCTTGAATCGACTGGCAGAAGTGCAGTGTCGCTAGACTAATTGATCGACACGGAAACAAAGCTGCTGTTAGAAGTCGTTTATTAGAAGGCTTCAAGTCGTGTGGAATATGGATAAAAAGTTTGAGGTGTCAGGCATATGGATATATACAGGATATTTCAAGAGATGTGTGCTTCATTATTGAAAAATTAAAAAAAAATAAGAAGACGTCTGCGTGCTACCTTTAGCGTTCCCTTTACTGCGAAAGAAGGCATCTTAATACGCACACAAACATTATTTCCGGGAGCAATTATATAAATCCACACAATTAACCTTCGAACTAGGGAAATCAGCCGATCAAGTCTAATGGGCGAATTCGAGCCTATCCAGCGAATAGTCCATAGGCACTTTCAAATTCTTGAAAGGTGGCCACTGATAAACACCGCAGAGTGTCGAAATCTGGCCAATTTAGTAGGCAAAACCGATACCGGCACGCTAAGCAGCGTACCTACCAATCACTTCGGAAACGCCCTCAGTAACAACACTCGATAAGCGAAGTGTCCAGATTGACCTGATAACGACGAAGTGTCCAGATTGACGGTTGATAACAGCGAAAAAAAAAAGTGTCAACACTGGGCGCGTTTTCGACGCTTAGTATGTCCCGTAGTGAATTGCTATAGATGCTTTTCCGCAGCGCAGACAGTCACAATAATGTAGTGTTCTTTGCAGCACTGAAAATTGAATGAACTATTCCTGCATTTCGTTCTCAGATCACATTAAATAACTGTACTTAATGTCGAACGAATTGGTGGGATAAGCCTGGATGCCACCAGTACTTAGCCAATAGTTGCCGGTCCTAGAAGGGTTCCTCGACTCGCTCATCCACCCAGAGTTCGTGATCCCGGTCCAAGGTGAGCAACGCAGACGCCAAGCGCGCCGGAGAGTGTCGCTGTTCAAGGCTGCATCACGTTTACTGATAATTATGCCTGGAAATCTCTAAACCATATGCCCTATGGTGGCTCAGGAGTCCCAATGTCTGCACATGTTTATATTACATTTTATACCCTACAACGTGTTTTCATTCTTCCTTCTACAATGTACAAATAGTCCCCCCGGGGGTCTCAGTAATAAGCAAGTGTGTAGGTATTGAACTTTACTCGAGAATCAAATAGTCCACCCCACAGTTTTATTTCTAATAAAAACAAATAGGCACCCCCGAAAACATTATTTCGGGACTCGTCACCGGGGCAGCCGTTCAACATTATTTTGGATGCAGCCGTCACCAGATAATTGAAGTATGCAATGAATGGACGCGTTCTTTAGGCTCCATTAAAATCAGGCATTCGAGATTCCTGATGCAGAGGTCTACATTTATTTATCCACGTCCGGAATGGGTCTTGTGGGGTCTATAAAACACGTCTTTCAGATAATTTGTGGCTCAAGTCGCTATTTAACTCGTCACTTTCGCGTCAGCAGTGGAGGATCACAACCACTGCACCATCGCTGCGACTGCAGTGGTTATGCCAGTGGCGGCCGACTAGAAAAAGTACGCAACACACGGGACACTGTTGTCGGCTTTGTTAGCCGATGAAGCGGATCGTTAGGCTCCTTCATGTATAAACGAACATGTTAGGTCGGTGCAGTTTTTTTTTGTTAATGAATCACCAGAAGACAAAGTATCATTTGTCTGGCGTATATGGTCTCGATGTAAGAGTCGACCGCTGCACGCTAACGCGCGCCTTGCCGAACCTTAGTGACTTTCGCACCCACCCACCACAACATCTTTAATATTTTGAGACACCCACGAGGCTAGAATGTATAGTGTATAAGAAGAAAAGTGTAAGCTTGTAAACAATGGGCTAATGTTTTGAAGAGAATGTGAGTAATACGTTAGAAAGTTACAGATTGCGTGTAATTTAACTTTGACAAGCGTGGCATTTTCGTAAAGAGCCAAAAATCCGTAGCCGAACAAGCAAATCTCTGCCATTAGCTATGCCGAGTCACCGAGAGATTTAAGTTCACTGAACAGCAAACACAAATACTGTATAGCAGGTGACATCAATCATAACAGTTGATTACAACATCGGGAGGAGTATTTTCGGGATTTTCCAAGCAAAGTGTTATTGCAGCAATGCCTTTCCAATAACGGCGTCACATATATTTGGAGAAAGGTAAATAAAAAAATTTGATCAAGACATTATGTAACCGACTTTCGTGTCGCGTGATGCGAAGGGCAAACACTGATTTCTGAGGAGAGCGCAGTCACCACTCGCATGGTCCCTTATACGTTCGCGCAAGACACGACTGAAGGACAACAACCATTTAGTTTTTCTTCTGAGCCAATTGTATAAACGTCCTCATCCAACCTGGCTTTGCACTGCCTCCGAGAACTGAGCAAGTGAAAACTTTGTGCGCGTTACGTGGGTTCGCGGTGCCTCCGGGATTGGCCCACCTTTCTCAAAACGATGGTGGCATGTGATGGTGTTATCACGTAACGGAACCTGGTATGGCGCTATATGGCGCTATCGTGACGTCAGGACGACGTAATTGCATTCCGATGATGTTTCCAATTGTGTTGACGCCGCCGACGGTAACGCCGATGGTCTCTTTTCCTATTTGGTGAGATATCTCCGGCCGTAATCTTGAGAAATACCATGGCGTCGAAGGAGGCAATCTAAACGAAGTCATTGCACCCAGGAATTTACGTCGTTGCGTCAAACGTGTTCTTACTGCAAGAGATATTAGGCAGTCTAAAGCGGGAGGACATCCACCACGTTAGTGTAGCGGTTAAGGTGCTCGGCTACTCACCCGAAGATTGGGGCTCGATGGAAGCCGTGGCAGTCGCATTTCGTTGCAGGTGAAATGCTGGAGTGCCCGGCTACTGTGCAATGTCAGTGCACGTCAAAACAGCACTGGATGGTGAAAACTTTTCGTGCCTTCTACTGTACGGTGTACCTCCTAATCATATCACGGTTATCGCATGTAAAACTACAGCTATTTATTATTATTAAAACTTGTGAGAGTTGTGGGGATGTGAGAGTTGTGGGGAAGCGGAAGTGGGGATGTCAACAGAATCTTAAGAAAATAATTAACATTGTTATTAAGTGTTAAGAACGAAGTTACTAATCAATCTATAGTGAATAATTGATGAGGAAAAAAGATTCCATGTTTGTGTTTAGAATAAATGTACGACGAGTTAGAGTACTACAGAACACTGTTCGGATGAACTCCAAAATTTCGTGGGTTTCAAGAAACACGCGGTTGCCATGAGTGTACTTCTAATGTTGGTCTTAGATTGACCTCACGCTTTTGACATCACGTCGTAAATTTCCCACTTGCAACAATGCACGTTTTCACAACAGCTTGCTTGCTCTCATTTGAATACATTGTCTTATATGAAACGCTAGGAATTACGAGAACTCTGACGCTGCCTGACCTACGAACTTCATCGTGCAATCCTAACGTCGTAGTGGTCTGTTTTGGCTGATGTTCCAATGTACACTAAATGAAATGTAACTACAAAAAGAACTAAAGGGCATATGAGATAACTCGTCTTGTGTGTTGCCTGCTTCCCACGTTGATCGAAGTAAAGGCCCCTCTTTATCGTTGTCCTGATTCGTCATCAGCCTGACTACGCCCAGCGCAGAATGAAGGCTTCCTCCCATTTTTCCGACCATCAACCCGGTCTTACGCTTTCTACTGGGATGTTGTATTCACAAACTTCTTAATCGCATCTACCTGCGTAACTTTCTGCCTCCCTCTTATGCGTTCATCTTTTCTTAGGGCGCATCAGTTACCCTTGGCAATTTCCGCATTCGGCTCAATATTTGTTGTCCTCCTAATAATCTTGTCATGTTTCCTTCATCATTTCTATCTAAATGGCTTAGGTGTGATAGGTTACAAAGCAGTGTTCAAAATACAAACGCTATAGCAGCCTGTCAATCATCTGCCGCCCCCGCTCTTCTGGCGCTGGAAGTATGTCGAGGTGTCTTACGAAAAGGTCTAAGCTTTTCGTAAGGCTTTCCATCAGGGAGCGAGCAACAGACATGTTCCCCAGAGCGAGAGCTAAGTTACAAAATCCTCGAGCGTTATTTAAGTCTTACTCCGAATTTTCGTTCACCCGGATTTGTGGGCTCTTCGTAGGAATAATACGGGTGGCGCGATACCGGGGCAACAGCGCTCTTGGGGACTATAGCACGCTATTTGCAGGCTTAGATTTAAGAACGTGACATTCCGATCTTTGATAAGAAGACGTAGATCGACAGGTCAGATGAAGCAATGGCGGTGCAGATTTATGTGTACAGCGGGTCTCGGAAAAGACAGTTTAATCACGCTTTCTAACGTGACGTACTCACCAAATTGAAAAAAAATCGCATCATTCAAGTCTGACTGACCTCCGTCGGAATCTATCTCTAGGGGTTAAACAACGACTAAGTTGTGTAAGTGCTCGTAGGAGCCACAAGAGGCAAACAGATGAAAAGGTGAGCTTCCTTCTGTTTCTGCAATCTAATAGGAACGATTGCCGTCTCGAAATCATTCGGATAACCTGATTCTACTTTCCCAGCTTAGCCTCGAGCTTGTGAAAGGGTTGCTATCTGTCAGAGTAATCCATTAAACTACGTTCCGATGAATCTGCAGGTAATTACACAAGGCACTGCGCCGTGCTCCCGACGGGGTTGCAGAAATTGGGTGCCTTTTTTATCTTCTAACCACTACCACCACCCAATTACACATGCCCTTGCCAAACTTCCTGAACCTGCTGTGGCTACACATTAGATAACAACAAAAAAGAAAGAGTTTGTTGTCGAGGTTAGGCCTCGACTGGAATGGCCTATGAGCGTCTTCATAGTAGATTAACTCTGCTGTCATTTGTTGGGACTAGGAGGGAACAAGATTGCTTCGTTCGTCGCATGTTTTGATGTGTAACAGGAAAATGCCGAGTAGACGTGTACACAAAAATGCAAAAAAAAAAACGCTCTAACCTAGTAGAGTGTTTGCCTAAGTGATGGTTTGTCTAATTTGTTTTTGCCGATGTCATTTTTCTGCTTGACTGGAAGCAAAAGGTCAGGTGAATATCTATGTATTTTTCATTTAATCTTCATTCCCGTAAAACATGCCCCCATGGACTAGATAACTAAATTAATATGCTGGTGGAACATAAATGGCTTGAGCGGCGAAATTGCTTACACTTCACAATAATGTATTGTACCAATCATCTTTGTACCAAGTGAAACAGAAAGCAGGTGAGAGTATAAACATCAACACAGGATTATTAATTTTGCGTTTGGGGTCATTTATTTGGCCACGTGTTTCCACGTGGTAGCTTTGAAGACGTTGTTTTGCGGAAACTTCGTCAGCATTATTGTCGCTGTTGGTGTCGTCGGTTGTTAACGAAAGTTCGTCATATTGTCCATGCATAAAGAAATCGAGCGCGATGCAAATCAAACAAATAATGGAATTTTTCGGTTGATGTGGGAATCAAACAGGCTTTCTGCTTGGCAAGCTGGGGTTCTAAACCATGGAGGCACGTCCCTGCTTGAAACTTACTTGAAGGAAAAAAAAAAAACGCCCGTTATGATTCTCATGTACAGGAAACAGACTCCTTAGCGCATGTATAACTGAGTGGCAGATTTCTAAAATCGCTACAGGCGGCCCAGCATATTGAGTAGCAAGTGGGTAGTTTAAAGACTCCTACCCATCACAGTGTGTGCAGATACGCAAGTGCCCGTAGTGCCTTGTGGACGAGAAAGGAATTCTTCGCTTATAAGCAAAAGAAATAGTTGTGGCCTAGTGGGCACTAGCAACTGTACATGCAGTGGACATTCTAGGACTGTTTGAAACGTCCAATTTTCGCGCATAACCGTTCTTTTCTTCTTGCATGGTTTAAGGTGACATGGACGGGGTCCGACTTCACTATCGCGTTGTACTTTTGAAGCAAAAATATTGTGATATGATATAATTTCACCCAAAACATCCATAATGCATGCAGTGATTGGTGTAAAAAAAAAAACGAGAACCTCCCTCACAATCCTCGATCTGTTAGATTACATAACGCGCATCTGTGCATATGCTTCGAATACGCATATAATGCATTTGCTCAGTGTCGCCGTTCGGTGGAACCGAAAAAGGCCCCAGAAGTCAAGCCAAATGTCGCCAAAGCAGCCATGTCATTTATAACTGTCGCCAAAATGGTAGCCAAGTAGAGCAGGAGTGTTACTGTGAACAGAGACTTTACGATTAATGAATAAATATAACCACATTGAATAAGTAAAACTGGAAACTTTAAAGTAGCCAATACGTAGCCATGGCGCTGACTGGAAAATGTGATAGCCAAACAAGTAGAAAAGTAGCCAATTTTGCGCAAAGTAGACACCAATGGCGAACCCTGCATATTTGCTCTTTAGTACGACATGGCACGCATGCCAGTACAAATTACTACGTAACACACCTTTCTTACTTAACAAGGCAGCATTGTCAACATTTGCGCAATGAACATAATAGAGACTTGTAATTAGAGTGTGCTCAAGCCAGCTTTATACTTATGCGTTGTTCTATACACCTGCACTGTCATTCTTCCTGCTTCATTCTTGTTATAGTTAGCGACCGGCCAGAGTCTCGTACGGCTCCCCACGCAAGAACATTACTTTCAGCTGAAGCTGTCGCGCATACTGATGTAAATAGCAGTGACGCCAGTGTAACTTTGTTTTGCAGCATTGCACCGTTAATTTCATTCGAACACTTCTCTTTATGAAAATGTATGAGTATCCTCATTTTTCAACTTGCGTATATTCGCACACATAAAGATAAATTCGTGTTTCAGTGTTCATCTCTGGAATGTATACTGTCTTTTTTCTCTTTCTCTTCAGTGTGTTTCTTTTCCTACCTTTAAATATTTGTCTCTGGTTCTGTTTGCTTCTCCCTTCTTCTTTCGTTATCGTCCTCTCTTTTTCTTTGTTTATCTCGATTCTGCTGGTTTCCCCTCCCCCCTCTTTATTTCTTCTCTTTTTTTTTACTACACTTATTCTGTTCATATTTATTTCGTCCTAAGTGTACTCGTTCTCCTGCCTTCGACCTTGGACAAATCGGCGCACGTATTCTGGCAGCGAAGTAGAAGATGAAAAGTACGAAGAAAGTTAAATCTGGTTTATTTATTTCATTTATTTATACCTATACCAACAGTGCCCTCTGGGGGTATTGTTGTAGAGGGTTTACATATTCAAAGTACATTTAAATCAGTGGGGACAAGTTGAACTGCACGGCACTTAAAAAATAAAAACAAATAAAAAATACCTAAATCAGAGCATACAATATTATTGTGTGACCACATACTCCTTTAAAAAGGAAGGGAACGCTGTTAAAAGGGCGGTCACAATGTTTTTTGGAAGACTGTTCCATTCATGAATAGTTTTAGGAAAAAAAAAGCATAATCATAGCTATCAGGTCACTCTACACAGCATAATGAAAAAGCTAGCACTTCCGCAGTGAAAAAAAAAATAACGCATTTTGAAGCTTCGGTGGTGCGGTCACTTCACGAAGGTATACTGGTTGCTACGCCGTGGTCTACGCAAAGTGGTCAGTAGTTGCGTACGCGTGCAGGCGGTTAGCGGCATGCAAATGAAGTGGGCATGCCGCTGTGATGTTGTCAGACACAGAGTACGAGCGAGTGAACTATATGATTACGAAAAGTGTCACACGAAGGTTTCAGACGAGCATCCCACTTTTCCTAATTCCGGCTAATCTCGATTTCGACGCATGCGAAGTATGCCTGCTCCGATGCGGAAGTAGGTAAGCAGCGCGCGAGCCCTGGGCATCATTGATGAGCCACATTCTTTTAATTTGTTTAACGTTGGTTAATTGGAGAAATTGAGCCTAAAGAACGTCGAAACAAAAGCTAACCCCAAAGCCCGCCGACACAGAACCAACGTTACTACGTAACAGTTGTTCCATTTTTCCCGTTAAGAGCAGCTTCCTTTTTCATTTCCGCTATGCTGAAAAGCCTTCGTAACTGCATATGTTGCTATGGCTACCATATGCTTAGCTCAAACTCATACTGGGTCTATGTCTTACGTCATTTACAAAATTGCTAACCAAGCTCATATTTTCTTAGCCTTCTGACAACTTTTTTGACGCACTTTATTAAAAAATTGCATAATTAGCGCAAACCATGTCTTTTTCTAGGAACACACAAAAAAAGCTATTAACACCTGTCGTTAGCTCATCATATGTTCTCGAAATGTGCATTTACAAAGAGAGATAGAGTTTTTTTTATATACGAAAAGGAAGCAGCCGAGATAGTTATCCTTAGTTATGTATAAGTTAGTGGTGCATGGACTTTTCATTATTACTCTGTTTACTATAATGCGAGAAATGCTTTATTTAAATTCTGGTAGTGTTTTCCTGGAGATGTTGCCGTATTAGACAGAGACGACTACAGAGGATGACGCGAGATTGCGAAGTCGAGGGCCTAAAACTTTCAATGACGTACCGCTAGCACTAACGTTGTAGTTCCCACAATACTATAGCTGCTAAGCGCTGAGAAGACCATCTTTATGTGATGACATAGTGTGCTCTGCCATCAGCCATGACATTACTGAATTTTCGATGGCAGCCTTTCGACATATATGAAGAATAGCTACTACGTCATGGAAGACTTTGCCTTTTGTTCATACGTTCATCGGTCACATGAACTTACCGTAATAATAATTGGTTGCCGTATTTTCACGATCATGGGTCGACTCATTTTATGCAAAATTTAAATGCAAGGTTAAAGCTAGGGTGGACTTGCGTTTTAAACACGCTAGTAGCGCCAGTTGCAGAAGGACAAACAAAGAACTAGGGACGCCGAGGCTTGGTTACGAAGCTACGTTTGCATGCCGCCCTTAACTGTAGCGTATACCGTATTTGATCTAGTACAACCCGCACTGGGGGAAATCTTTAAAAAACAAAACTAAATTCACGTAGTGTCGCAAAACTGGTTGTTTTGCATGGCTGCGAAGAATTGGGGCGAAGTCCCGTTTACTTACCGCAATTTGTGCTGTATTGTCTTGGTTTATTTTGCAAGAGTTGCCGGCGTAGTTGGCGACACATTCTTGCGTAAAATACTTCAACGCTACTTATTACGTGGACAGGACAACGAAGCGAGTAACATGGCGGATGCAGACCCAGATTTTGGAGTCGGACAACGTGTAGTCAGGCTAGCGACTTCGTAAATAAATTTCCCTTATGAAATGCGTTCACAAGTTTTCATTTCTTTTCTTTGTCATGCTTTTCGGAGGGGTCGATATACATTCGAGTCGGGCGACGTCACCGTTGTTGGCTGATGTTAGCTGCGTAAGCGATAGATCGAACTATCAAACAGCCATAGATCAAATTGCAGACTATCAATAAATCGATAGTCTGCTGGAATCTTGAGGCACTGACCTCTGACCTTGCACTATTTCCTTGTCATGCTTTGTCACGGGGGCAAGTTCCTCGGTCAGAGCTCGTGCATATGCGGGGCTGACAAGTACAGACGGCTCTACTGTTAAAGGGAACACCTGTGTGAGCAGCATGTTTACATTTCGCTGTCTTACGGGATCACAGCTGCTAAGATATGCATAAGGTTACTGGTGGTTAAAAGTTCCGACTCCTCTCGACAGACTGCTGGCTTGCATGAAGATTGTTTCTTAATCCACTTGGTCCTAGAGGGCCAGGAATATTGATGGTGTGCATTCGAGTGTTTCTTTTAACAGTGAACAATACTGTACGCCGTGGCTATTTTCTCTTGACGTAACGGGGCTGTCAGCATTTCGCTTGGTTCGCGACAACTGCAACGCACAGAGTGGTAAACGTAGCACTCGAGCACTGCCAGCTTGTGTGGTAATGTATAGCAAATGTGACATCGCTACAACTGTGGTTAGCCAACACTTCAAACACAGTTGGCGTTCCCCCAACGCAGTACCATAGCCCCGCCACGGAGGTCCAGCGGCTAAGGTACTCGGTTGCTGACCGGCAGGTCGCAGGATCGAATCCCGAATGTGGCGGCTGCATTCTCGACGGAGGCGAAAATGCTGTAGGCCCGTGTGCTCAGATTTGGGCGCACGTTAAAGAACCACAGGCGGTGGAAATTTCCGGAGCCCTCTACTATGGTATCTCTGATGGTCATATGGTGGTTTCAGGACGTTAAACCCTACAAACCAATCGACACGATACCATCATCCGAATCCGCAATGGTCAATGGTCAGTAGATTCATAAAAACTGATCCAGACCTTCAGTGATCAGAAGTAGGAGGTGCAACAAGAAAACATAAAAAAAAACTGTTGTTCAGGTGATTTGTCTCTGTAAAAAAACTTAATCCCTTGATAGTTGCTTTGCAGAAAGAACATCCTTTGTTGCATCATCACGGTGGCATAGGATCTCCTTTACCACGTTTAAATGGCTTGTTTCGTTTTAATTCATTCACTTCTATTAAACTCAAGATAGTCAACAATATCAGGTGCAACAATACAAAAACAAATGTATATCATATCACACAAATGTTAACTTCTTGGAAGGCGCATCAAGACGAGCTTCTGGATCACCCTATTTATCTACCAGCCCCCCACCCTTTTCGCTCGTTGAAACAAACATCTAAGCTCTACCGAAGTAGAAGGCTTGAGGAGACGAGCAGTTTTCAGAGGAGAAATTTCGCTAGAGCCAATATATTTACCATGACAGTAGTCTTCCACTGAGAAATCCCAATCGCCTTGTCGGAAAGTTCCACTGATATTCCTTGTGAGCCCGCCGAGTAAGAGTTCCAACGAGAAAGTTCTTTCTTTTCTGAAACTATATCCCATTCTCTATGGTTGTCTTGAATAGTTTCTTTCTGTCGAGACATCAGAATAACACTTCGTGCATTATATTGACAAAGTTTGGCATCACCCTATAGCATGCGAAGATTCTTCAAAAACAAAGGAAGCTTTGGTCCTGACAGGAACGCAGGTGCTGAAACGGAAACCGTTTGTTTGCCTCATGTCGAGGTAAAGCTTTCTTGATCCCTTCACATAGCAATGTTTTTCAGATTTTCTTGAATACCGCAATATCTCGTACTGCCAACTTTGACAAAGCCGACGCGTAAGAACAAGAATTCACATTGGAGGTGGCCAAATAAATTGTAATTTTTAAGACATAAAACCAGCGCACTGATATCCTCGCAGGCTTGGGAAGGGCGCAAACACTCAAGCTATCAGCTAATAGAGAAACGAAGAATAATGCTGCAACAAGTGCTCATTTGAATGACCGTGATAGATTTAGAATGTTAGCACTTCAGTATTACGTTTACATTGAACGTGTCGTCTCACTTTCGTGCTCTTCGACGATTAAGCGCTGCACAACAAAATGCTCTGTTAACCCTTTCCGTTGCGGCATCGTCAAAAGACGAAAGCACACAAAACTTCATCTGGCACATCGTAAATGAAATCTAAAGAAGTTATTCATCTGGGAATTTTTTAAAATTTATTTCTGCTGTGATTAGCTCACCATTGTGGTGTTTGTTGCGGAGTTCAAAGCCACAAAGAAGAAGCTTGACCGAAGTCACGAATGAAACTGGCGGGGGGTGAACTGGGGCCGATAAGTGCCAGTTTTTGGGAAAACAAGTCGGAGAGTTTCAATGACTTCCACGCAGTCAAATACGATGAATGTTCATATTTGGCATACTTGAATGAGTAGCAGCAATAAAGAAGTCAATTTTCTCATTGACAAAATACAGAGACCTAATTTGACACCATGTATTTGGGCTCATAAATACTTACACAACTGGCTAAATACTTGCTTTGTGGTCTTATCAGGTCCAAACTGTTAGGGAAAAACGTGACTACACCCCTTAGGCTAGCTCAAGCACTGTGGAAACGTTAGCGTGGCAGAATATGTGATGCAACAGCGGATGTGTGGAAGTGCACATATGTGCAACTGCAGATGTGCCCCGCCGCGGTGGTCTAGTGGCTAAGGCACTTGGCTTCTGACCCGCAGGTCGCGGGTTCAAATCCCGGCTGCGGCGGCTGCATTTCCGATGGAGGCGGAAATGTTGTAGGCCCGTGTGCCCAGATTTGGGTGCACGTTAAAGAACCCCAGGTGGTCGAAAGTTCCGGAGCCCTCCACTACGGCGTCTCTCATAATCAAATGGTGGTTTAGGGACGTTAAGCCCCACATATCAATCAATCAACAGCGGATGTGCTTAAAACGAGTATCTTAGGTTAATGTGATTTTTCGCAAAATAAAATATAAAAAAAACTGTATGATACGTCACAAAATACTGTTGGGGTTAATATTGTAGCGATGTTGATGAGGCAGACAGGTTAAAAAAACAAGCAACTTTATTAGGGCGAACTTGTGCCCACGATTCTAAAGACTGTGGTCGTCAAGTCTGAGGGCACAGATCCAACTATCTTCCTCTTCCTCGTTGCCGGAGCACACGAACGCGTGGCGCATGCCAGCTGGGTCTTGCTGGTGCTGGTGCCACGATGATTGTGGTGGGCTACTTGAACGTGGCCAACCTGTTGCGGCACTATACTATAGGAGCTCTGTCATAGATGAAAATAATGCTTTAACCTAGTTTTTGGTTCCTTTCAGCTTCTTATTTGTAGTTCTAAAAGCACACGTGAAGGAGCGCGCGGATTATTGTGATTTTGTCAAAGGCCCAAGTCATTGCTGAATTTTTTTATGCTCTGTTGAATCGTTCGAAGAAATACCATTTTATTACTTACCTTAAAACAGCAACGAACCTGTTCTTCGTAATATTGTATTCAATTTTTAAATCCCGATTTTTCAGTAATCGCCTGCTACATTTTCATAGTCAGTCTCTGTGAGAAGTAGTGCTCATATTATGCGTTGTAAACCACGAAAAATTCTTCCTGTATTTTTTTTTGTTTTGACATAAGTGCTCGAACGTTCAGCCTTTAGTAACTGCTGACAAAATTTATTGTCCACTATGGAATAACCCAATCTGATAGTTCATTGCATCCAATCAAATTGTGCAATAAGTGATCGAATACTTTGTAAATGAAGATCTATATTTTTAGTGCATTACTATTGTTCGTTTCCTTCTGTATCGTCCTTGCTAGGCTTAGGAAATTGTCCACATAAGAGAAAGGCCAAAATAGTGGTTGGCTAGTTTTTGTTCAATCGCGCAAGACATTGATAAATGATTTGGTTCTCACATTGCTTTGTGATATATACAGGACGACACGAGTCTGTTCTGTACACACTCTTTCCTTGTCGGAAAATTCATTGTCGACCATCAGCCGTATTTTGAAAAAAAAAAAACACCAGCGCTGGCAATGAAAATCTCACCGCGTCGGCCACTGGTCAATTGTGTTTTTTGTTTTTTTTACGTTGAGAGTGTACGTAAACGTATATGCCCTCTATATTTTATGTGCGAGTTTCCCACGCCTTGCCTATCCTCCACATAAATGTGCGACTGGTTTGTTCCATTCACATTGATCACGGGGCAAACGTGATATGACTATGCCTCGTTATTAAATAACTACACGAAAAATAGCTGCTTCACACCACACGTCACGCGAGTTTGGTAGCATTCCACGTATTCTTGGTTTTTGTGCTAGTTTAATAGGCGTAATCGATAGTGAAGAGCTATACTGGACGCAATGCACATATGTAGAAAACAGTTATCTATAATTCAGTGAATTTATTACGGCTTATGCATTTACCACAATGAACACACTCTCCAACTGCTCTAAAGACGCATGATCTGGTTCAGACAATTCAATCTGTCGAGTGGTACTTCGTGCTTAGACGGCGCATGTTCTCTATATTCGTCGCAGGATAGATTTAACATTTCGTTGTTCTTTAATGGTATACTACATCATTGTCAAACCGTAGACACGGTGTTCGGCAGCTGTCCCGAAGGTTGCGGGTTCGATCCCTAACGCGGTAGTTGCATTTAGAATCGGGCGAAACGCTACAGCTCCGTGTACTGTTCGCTTTCAATACCCGGCAAGAAACATCAAAATACCTCGGCTTCGGCGCTTTCATAATTATACTGTGGCTTGAGGATGTTCACCTCTACGTAATGATATTCCTATTTGAAAATAAGCATGTTATTAGTGAATTTGTATTGCTTCAGATGAAAAAACAATTCAGGCATTTAAAACGAAGGGATCACAGAAAGAGGCAACAGTACGCAATATAAACTGCAGTTTCGCCGATTTCTATTGCGAGTGAGAGCCTTTTTTTAAAGGAGGCAAAAACAACAGCAGCAAACACCACCATTAGGACAGACATAGAATACCCTCCTGTGAACTTTAAAATTTTTTGTTTCGAATTCGCATTGTATATTGTAATAGAAATAGACACACTTGGCTTGTTCGTTTATACTTCCGTCGCATTTGGTTTTGATTGAGTGATGCCAGAGACTGTCTGAATGAACTTCATTGTCAAACACACGGGATTCGGAACAATCCCACTCATTTAAAATCGGATCTAATCATGAATGACAACTTTATACTCGTCTTTACTCTGTACACTTGATCGCAGAGTGGATTTACATGAATACTTCACCGGTTTGAACCAACTGATACAATATAAACGCTACACAGCAGGGCACTCTCGCATGCTTTTCTTTTTCATTCTCGTCCGAGAAGCAGTCTCTGCGTGATTGGCGCGCCGTCGTAAATTCTGGTTCTCTTGGAACAAAAGGCGTCGTCCTTTATATGGTATAGAGGCTCGTTTCCAGCCGTCACGTAGAAATAGACTACACAAGCCTGGGCGTGCACTCGTTTGCAACTGCCAAGCTCGAATAACACCTCGATTCGATCTGGCACGCGAAAACAGCACTTTGAAATCAACCCGAAAGTGTGTTGCATTTTTTTTCTATACTCCGCGAATAACGACATGGTCGCTTGTCGTCGATATACAAGCGGCATTTGCCATTGACCAGTTTGTTGGTACTCGCGTCTATCGCGTTACTTTTCTTCGTTTCAGTATGCAATTGTCAAGCAACAAGCAAACGCTTTTCCCGAGAGATGATCTGTCGTAAACCTCCACTGTCTTGAATCGAACTGTTGTTCCCTGCATGCGTTATACGGTTCACTGTTTTTTCGGAATATGATTCTTCAGCAAACGTGTGCACGTCAAGGCCAGTTTCCGAAGTTTTTTTTTCTTGCTTTATTTTTCTCTCTATATTTTGACTGATTTGTGAAAGCGTTGAAGACGCAGTCGGAAGTGAGAGGCGAAATAGGATTCTGTGTGTATCATTGGCGCTTGCGTTTTCTCGCATACTTGGGCTGCAGTACCTGCCAGCAAGTGACTTGACATAGCTAACTTTTTTTCTAATTTTTGAGGTGTTAGGTTGTTCTTGATTTCTCAACTTCTGCGCCGCAAATCAATGTTACGGGTAGGAACGTTTCCTAGAAAAGTAAAAAAAAAACCAGTCGTGTAGTTATATCGCCGTTGTTGCACTTTTTGAGGTCTCTATTGCATTTGATGCCAAGGGACACACTCACCCACCCACAATATATATATATATATATATATATATATATATATATATATATATATATATATATATATATATATATATATATAATGAGAGACAGTAATGGGAATCCTGGTTGTTTTTCTCTTTCCCAATACGGTGGGTCATCTCTCCATGTCATACTAAACATTTTTCGCCTAGGACTTCGCAAAGGCTTAGCGTGTGACCGGAAAGCACTGTAGCAAGCATTTTGCACTACATACAGCAATTTTGGTTCTAGGAGGGTCAGAGTGGTGTCTATTTGTTCGTGAAGATACAAGGAGTTCAACCGCTACAAATACTGCTATTACAAACGAAAATTTTAAATTTTAGGAGTGGAAAACAGTGTGAATCTGTGAAAACAACAACGGTCGGACCACGTGTTTTTACGATCGCTTGTAGCTTCGTTAATATTCTACCGGGAAACTTCTTACTTATAAAGTTGAAAGTCCTTAGGGTAGACCTGACGCTACTGAAGTTGGATAAGGCTAGGTTTAATAGTTCCAGGGTTATTCCGCAATCAAAATTAAGCCTAATCACTAAAAAGATCAAATTGGTAATATCGCCTCGCAAACGCATTTAAATTTTGTCCGCTTAATATATTAATAAACCGCGCCCCATAGGCTACCAGGAGGCCCAATTCCGTACACTCTAGGCCCTTAATTAAGGTGGTAATCAGCAAAAAGCTCATATCATTAAAACAAATTTTCAGAAGGAGCTACGAACGCCACCGAAAAATAGCTAATATATTCTTTTAGAACACAACAGTCCGGTTTTTACCGTGTAAAAATAATTTTGATAGCTTAAGGTAACCGGAAGATACAGAGTTAGAAAGAATATAACGAAAACCGCTAATAAACGTGTGGCGCCCGCGTCTTCCCTCGCTCAGAGGAGGAGGGTGGTTCACTGCTCGGGAGAAAGGTACGCCCGTAAGATCAAAGTCTTGAACCACGTGTTTTTTTCCCCCTTACGATCACTTTTAACTTTGCTAATAACCTAGCGGGAAATTTCTAACTCATACAGTGCAAAGCCCTAATTGTAGACCTGTCGCTGCTCAGGTTTCATCAGGACAGGAGTAATTGTACCGGAACTATTTCGTGACCAAAATTAAGCCTAATCACTAAAAAGATTAATTTGGTAACATCACCTCACAAACGAATTCAAATTTTGTCAGCTTAATATATTAATAAACAGCACCCCATAGGATAATCGGAGGCCCAACTCCGTACTCTCTAGACCCTTAATTAAGGGGGTAATCAGCAGAAATCTCATTTCATTAAAACATTTTTGTAAAAATAACCACAAACTTGACTGATACACCGCTGAAACCTACATTTAGAACATAACAATCCGGGTGCGGCGATGGCGTAGTGGTTAGAGCATCCGCCTCGGATGCAAGAGGTCCGTGGTTGAAATCCCGGTGCCGCGCAGTTCCCAACCGGAAAAAAAAATCCGCGTGTTGATGGAACTGCATTAAGAGGCCTGGGGTGCGGCCTCACCGGTAACCACCGCCGGGAACGCACTCCCTCACCAGAGAAGGATTAGCCACCCTGGTGCAGTATCTGGTTACTACCTCCCACATGCATACGTCAAATAAACTGACGGTCCTCAGTTCCCAGCAGCTGCGAAGCAACTGACCATGGCGGCGGTCAGATCTGCAACACAGCAGAGGGTGCTAAGAATCTCTGGATCCGGACAGGCCGCCATTGGAACCTGAACTTGGCAACATTTAACGCTAGAACCTTATCTAGTGAGGGAAGTCTAGCTGTACTATTCGAGGAGCTAGAAGGTGTTAAATGGGATATAAGAGGGCACAGATCGTTAGGAGGACAGATGAGGCCTATACTGTGCTACAGAATGGGCACGTCCTTTTCTATCGGGGCTTGGCAGACAGAAGAGAACTGGGAGTGGGGTTCCTAATTCACAGAAACATAGCGGCAACACAGATGAATACTATAGCATTAATGAGAG
>NC_051167.1:131455892-131595892 GCF_013339725.1 Rhipicephalus microplus | reverse complement strand
GCCTATCTGAAAAACTGATGCGGCGCTATTTCGGCCCTTACAAAGTACTTCGCCGGTTATGCCCGCTAGACTACGAAGTAATTCCTGAAGGGCAAGTGTGCTCAACCCGACGCAGGAATCGCCCAGAAGTCGTACATGTACTACTAATGAAACCGTACTACGAAAGGCACTGAACGACACTACTGATAAATGTGCTCAAGCATCAGGTCAATACTCCTTTACGAAACTGTTCGACGTCAGCGTACGCATCGGGACGATGCATTTCGGGAGGGGGACTAATGCCGCATGTTGTTAGGCCCCTACTGAAGTCTTGCGCTGCTTCCTGCTCTTATGAATTCTGCCAGACCACCTGACAAGCCAAACGCGCCATGCAACGCTGGCTGCACGTGTCAACACACCACGCGCTGGAAAAAGAAGGCTGGCGGTTTTTCGAAGGAGCGGGACGCGGCGAGACGCAAAAGAAGAGGTTGAGGAGCTTTTCACTAGCGAGCTCAGTATAACCTTTGTGTATTTTGTTGACGGACACAAGTTCGCCATAAATAAATAGCTTTTTTAGCTTCCGGCGTTGCATTTGTCCGTTACAATGTAAAGAAAGATAAGGACTAAAATGCAACTGGAGTCCTGGACCCAGTTAGCTATTGAATTATCTTCTGCCCCATACCATGAAATAAAGTTTCCTCCTTATTCAATGCAAAGGACTGACCAAACCGTGAATCAAGTATGGGATGATATCTCTACACGTGTGGAAGTAACTTCACGAAGCCGAGGCAGTTACCTCGAACTACTGTCCGACGCAGTCGTGGTCGCCTTTATCGTGCAAGCAGGAGCGGGAGATAGCGACACGCGTGACATGCATAAAGTCACTCTGGTATAGCGCGTCCGTCATCTTGCCACGAAGACCCGGAATGCAAGCGGTACGTCCACGCTCGCTTATTAACCCTGGGCACGTGTCTCATTTTTTGGGTTGGCTGTGCGTATTCGATTAGGCCTGACGGTCGTTGGTTTGCGCAATGTGACGTGGCAACTGTAAACGGATCACATTGCGGTAACACGTGGCATCGTGTCAGCAAAGAATTCCCTCAACGCACAGCTTCTGCTTCGCGCGGAAAGAACTTATAGCTCAAATCCTCGAAACTGTTTTATAGAAAGAGAGCTTTTTTTCTGTTGCGTGGTTTCACTGATGCGGGATTGCGATTGGCTAAATATTCTCTCAGAACTTTTTTATCCTTATATTTCTTTGGAATGCGAGTTCCACACGGGAAGTGCTTTAGTTGCCATTCCCCTATATTTGTATCAACATTCTCTCACGTACATGCGTACGCATGCACGCACACGCCCAAACACACCCCACACGAGACAGAGAATAAATTGAAAGAAAGGCAAGGAGGTTATCCAGAAAATAAGCAACTGGTTTGTTGTTCTACGCTAAGGGGAGGGGGAATGGGAAAGAAAGAGAAGAAAAGCAAAGAAAAAGTAGACGTGCTAAAAAAAAAAAAACCGGCTGTGCTATGGTTTATTCAACAGGCCACTAACACACAAGAAGTTCAATAACGCCTTGACTGGCACCCCACACGAGATTCATTTTAGCACAAGCAGATGTCCAAAGTGACACATCTATACCACTCTCTCGTGGACTTACGCAAGCACCTCAGTTGCCATGCGCTACCGGGCTAACAAGCAAATCAACCTCTCAAAGGAAGCCGACAAGAAGCGGAAATTTATCAAAATTTTCTTTTGCTGAGTATAGCTTTATTATATTTGAAATGCCGCTGAAATTTTACAAGAAGTTGAAAAATGTCACCTTAGCGATAACAGAACGAATACGGGCACCTATTATAGTAACCAAATTTTCAATTTTAAAAGTTAATAGATATGTGGGGTTTAACGTCCCAAAACCACTATATGATTATGAGAGACGCCGTAGTGGAGGGCTCCGGAAATTTCGACCACCTGGGGTTCTTTAACGTGCACCCAAATCGGAGCACACGGGCCTACAACATTTCCGCCTCCATCGGAAATGCAGCCGCCGCAGCCGGGATTTGAACCCGTGCCCTGCGGGTCGGCAGCCGAGTACCTTAGCCACTAGACCACCGCGGCGGGGCAATTTGAAAAGTTCTCTCCAGAGCAGTCTCTATTACGATGAATTCAAGTTTTTCAGTGCATTACTATAACGTAACTTTTTAAATGCAAAGCATTTTTTAGCAAACTTAGGCGACTTTGAGCGTATCTATCTATTTAGCTACCTTGCCGCTTACGTTTGGGTGCTCTCATGGTCCCCCCCTTAACTTGGCGTGAAGCAAAATTAGAATGGAAGAGTAGGATGGTTTGACAAATATGACGCGCTGGTCAAGACATGAGTAATGTCCCAATCTCGTCTTTTACATCGTCAAACACTTCCCGCCAAATAGTGGCACAAAGCCACGAGCGGGTATGTACCGCTGGTATGCGGGTATGTGCCACAGGTCATTTACACTTGGCATTTACTCCGGAACGACGAGAACACACATGGGCAAATATAGCGTGCGAGCGTTAAGAAATACCCGACCTCGGTAGCGTAGACCCGACGAATGGAAAGAATGAATTTCAGGGTCCCAGCTGGAATCAAACCCAAGTATTCTGCGAGGCAAAGAAGTATTTTACCACAGAACTATGCCAGACCTCAGAATTACTTTTCGAATAGACGCTAATCTTCGTGAAACGTCAATAGTGGTTGCAGTGCTGCCTACCAAATTCTATAAACATTACATATGTACTTCTTTGATACAGCCGTCACGTCGGGTTAACGTCAATTGTGGTTAGTTGCCATGCGCTGAGGTTGATTTATGTGGCAGTGTCCAGGGCCAGCATCCTCGCGAGCATCAGCGCTTCATATCAGCTTCTAGTATTTCTAATACGCATGTTCGAGTTGGCATCGTTGTGCAAGCGCAAACAACTAGTTATATAAACATCTGCAACTCTTCAGCATATGTCTGTGCGTGCAACATTTATACATATATTTCGTGTCATTTCGTGGCGTGTCGCTCAATAAAAAAAATTGTAACATGGGTCCCTCCACATGCATCGCATAACGTCGATTCCGAGGTATGTCGGATCTGCCATTTTTTAAAATATTTTAACGTATACTTCATTTCAACCCTCAACAACACAGTCAGTCGACAAATTCTCTATTGGTGAAGGTGATGATCACTAATATAATCATAATTGCTTAAAAAATGAAAATAATCTTGCAGAAGAAAAAAAGCGAGAAGTGTCTGAAAAGTTCTACAAATGACTTGGCGAATAAAAAAAAACACCAATTAGCTCATTATAAGCGGTTCTGGCGACTTTGGCAAGCGAATACACTGACACAAATACAAGTTGATTGCAGCCATAGAAAAACGCATTAATAAATGCACTAACTTTATGCATTACACAATCAGATATCAAGCGTAGTTTAGATAAGCAAGATAAAAATATCAAAGCATATTCACACAGTCAATAATGAGGAGTGGGGCGAAGCGTCCGTCCGCCCGTGCGTGCTTCCATGTGTGCGACTGTCCGTTTCTCCGTGCGTGTGTTCGTCCATGCTTTAGTTAGTCTGTTTGTCTGTCTGTCAATTATACGAAATTGTACACAATACGGAAACAACTAACGCCATCTAGTAATAATATTTATAACGACATATGCGCACAATTCCATCTAGTGAGCAATTCTTGAAACTAACTAGAAGTGGCTACTCACACATACTACTACGAGGGATACGACCCACACACTAAGGAGGAGCTTAGGAAGTCCGAACAATTTCGGACTTCCTTTCCGAAATAGAAAGAAGTCTGACGAATTTTTCGTGGAAAACTGAACGAAGTTTGCTGGAAGGGCATGCCAAGGCGCTAAGACGTGTTTCTCTATGATTCATGTGGCTTGTTAACATCTCATCAAGTCCACGTGTCAATTGTCACCGCGTCACTCTCCGAAAAAGTTACGCAAAAAAACTTGCATTTTTCGTTTATTGTCTTTATTTCCCACTTCGAGTCATGTTGAGCTGCATCTCTGACATGCGCCCGACGCTGTATAGCTACTCACAGTTATCTCATTATAATTACGTGCGAAGAAGGCGGTATCACTCCCTCCGGACCTACTCCAACCGCACGAGAACTCTTGCGTGACTTGGAGGACCTTTTTTAAAGACGATAGTCTTTCTTGGGGACCTTCGACGGAAAAATTTTGATCTGTCTGTCTGTCTGTCTGTCTGTCTGTCTGTCTGTCTGTCTGTCTGTCTGTCTGTCTGTCTGTCTGTCTGTCTGTCTGTCTGTACATTTGTCTTTTTGTTCACCCTAACGATACCTCAAACGGCATCAAACGGCCAACCTCATCCGCAGCGCCCACCAATATTGCTCGATGTATAGCGTTCATAGTTGAGCGATTGTCAATTAAAAAACAATTATTGCGCATATCTCAGGTGCCACAAAAACGCTTCGATGTTTTCTATGTCTGCCTTTATACTAGAAGAGGCACACACAAGTAACTCTAAGGAATGTAGCGTTTATTCGCGCTGCGCTGACAGTGCAACGCGATGCTCAAAAAAGTGTTTCTGACATTTTGCTACGATGTCACGGTGGTGGCACCTGGCCCATCGCTTTGCGTTGTACACCTTATCACCTCCGAGACTGGCGTGCATCTTTCTCCGCAGGCTGCACGCCTTCGTTTTCGAAGATAACTGCCAGATGGCACTTGTGTCTAACGTGCCTAGATGCGCTCGTTCGCCTCCGCCACACGCTCGAGACACTCTAACGCAGCGCCTGTAAAATACGATTCACTAATTTTCTTGCGCAGAACATCAACTAAACGCTTTGTTCATACTCTCCAGACAGCAAGACTATCGTCTTTCGACGACATTTACACTGTAACGAGTAGATTCGGGCCAATTTTTTTTTGCTTGATGCTTTTCAGGCAAGAACTTCTACGTTGCAGTGCCTAATCACAAATTAGGAGTGCATATTGTGGTCTTTCCGGATAAAATTGTGCCTAACTAGGTGATACTAATGAGTTTCCAGAAACGCCACCGGTAGGGGGTGGGAACCTGGACTTTTCTGTACTTGAGAAGCGTGAAAAAGCAGGGTTCCTCGGTTCATATTTATGTGCAAAAAAAAAAAAGACCAGGGCTAGTTCAAGGCAGGGACGAACAATAATGCTCATTTAATCACATCTGTCGCGAGATTTACAACCAGTTTCATCGACGCATCCACGTATACTTAAACCCTTTATCTCACACACGCTCAGAAGCTACAACCAGAAGCCTGTCATCCGCCCAACAAACAACCGCTCCCTGAACGAAAGCTTCTTTTCTGCGATTTGCACATAACGTCCACTGATACCCAAATGCCAATTCTTTTTCTTTTGGTACACCTCAAGCAGTTCACGTTCACTCATTGACTTTCGCCTTCTTATAGGATGCTAGTTTGGCTAAAGAAACCGATGATGATGTGTGTCTTAATGTGTCTTCTTCACCCTTGTCTTGAGTTTTTATTGTATAATACCACATTTAAGCCTTCCTGTAGAATCAGGTGATATTTCGTTCTGCCGTTGCTTCTTGGCAAATATTCGTACGATATATTATTGCTGAGTCAGAATTCATCCAAGTTAAACAAGTGATAGTGAAGAAAAACGCATGATTTTGGTGATTTTGGGGCGTGAAACCCCACATATCAAACTAATTTAAAATTGTTTGAACGTATATAGTCCTGATTCAATCCTAAAAAAAATTTTCTTTCAGACCAGAACATAAGTTTTTACATCCCAAAACTGGTGTGAATATGAGATAAGCGTTAGCTAAAGGTTCCAGAAATTTATAATATTTGGTGTGCTTTGGCATGCACTTAAATGACAGCGTATGGGCCTCATGCCTAATGCCCCAGTCGAGCTGTAACCACCAAGGCAGAGATTCGATCTCACGACATTCGTGTAGGCCGTCGAACACCTTAGTCACTTGACCACTGCGGTGAGGGAATCGCTACAAGAAGCTCCACGCTAATGAAGGCAACTGGACAATATACTAGCGTCACAAATCTCCCCTACCTCCACGGGCTCATGTGCGCAGAAAGTCTTAATTCTGAAATGGGCCTGCAGCGTTAACGAATTGCAAACTTCTTTTGGTCGGACTCCAAATCGCTTCTTTTAGAATTTTTTAATCGCCATCAAATGAGATTTTATCTCTATACGCTTATTTATGCTGTGCTTTTTTTGTGTTGGGCAATGGTGTCCCGCAGAAGAACAGACAATCCCGTATACCACTCTTTCCCTTATCGCATCTAGAACAGGTGTACTCACTACGTTTGTTTTTAACAGATCTAGCTTTGGTGAAGCGTTCCAACGGAACGAGTTGTCATTGAATATGCCAGTTAATGCAGTTGACATGACGATCATGCGGGCCTCGCAGAAAAGCGTAAAGAGCTCCCTTTGAGACGGTTCATTACTACCGTCTACATGTTATATCGCGAGCTTGGAATGTTCTAGGGAGAACGTTCAGGTTTCGTCGTGCCGCCTTCGTATCGGCCCGTATACCTCCATCGTTTGGGCCAGCGCAATAATCGATCGAGGCATATTTAAAACACGGCACGTGGCGCTCAACATAGCTGAGCTAACGACGTTAGCGGAGTCTCTTTTGGTTCAGCATGCAACCAAGATGCAAGTTATTTCCAGCGCACTCTTGAGCTGTAAAAGTGACTTTAAAATAAACAAACTAGAAAAAGTGAGAGGCCCTTCATTACTGTGAAAGTTGAAGTTCAAAGAACATAGATTGGGGTGTCTTGTTATTAAGTTTACTACCTATATTAGCGTACTGTGTGAGCAAGACGAGCATAATGGGGCTTTGTTATAGGTCCGAACAGCAACAACTGTGGAGATCGCCGAAATAAAAAGTCTGGGGTTTGTGTCTTCCTAATTTGTCCACCAAGCATTGTTCGACAATATAGACGCGGAGAGGGGGGCTCTCGCATTCTCAGAGATAACTTGTGAAGCTGCGATGCCAGGTGCCACATCGTGTGCGCATGTAGCCACCCTGCGACCCCCAAGAGACATGGCGCGCATGTTGTCACCGCTGCTGCGCATGTTTAGACTGAACTCCTGGAGAAAAACCCATTTCACCCGGAGCAATAGCGCTCTGTACGTTCGACAAAAACAGTGAACTGAATCGAAATGGAAGTCGGTTTATTTTTCCGCACAAAGTACCGAAAAATTGGGTGTGGTCAGAAAGGTGGGAGAAAAGTTACACACTTTTACCTTGATTTGCTCGAGTTTCCTGGTTACCAGCAGTGGGCACATTAGCGGAAGTGAAGCATGTACACATAGGCTGGTTGAATCACTCAACAAGGTCGTTAAAAGTAACGGAAATGTAAGCAAAATAAGTAAAACGTGCACGCAACAACATAAATGCAGGAATATTTGTTGAAAATACACTTATAAGTTGGAAACATTGTGTGCTTTCAAATCAAACGAAATTTAAGATGATGGCAAGCATTATGCAAAATGGGTGCGCAAGTCATTTCTTGTAAGGAAGGAAGGAAAGAAGGAAGTAAGAAAGGAAGAAATACAAGAGAGAAGGCATATGAGGTTAACCAAGCACTTGTTCAGTTCGCTACCCTACGTTGGGGCTTTAGGAAGGGGGTGCATAAAGATGAGAGATGAAATAGAAGAAAAAGAGAGAAGAAATCGTCAGTATACACGGGCTCACGCGTTAGCTTTGGTGGTACTCTGCTAACGTCGAAGGCGTTCACTTAGGCTCGCAATCCTCAGAAAGCGTAAAAAACCTTTGACTGCCTCTGAGGCAGTCAAAGCCAGTTCTGGCAGTCTGAGGCAGTTTGAACACCTGAGGGACGCTAGAATGCATTATGTGAAAACCTCAGTTTGTTAGCTATTGTGGAGCACGCAAAAGTTTTGTGCCCCTCAAGGAAAAGAGAGTACTGCACGTTCTGTGGCAGCGGTTTCAAGACGTTTTCGCACAGATTCACGGTTCTGCTATTGCGCATTGGCACTCTTCTACTTCCTGCCTTTCTTTCTTCGAGCGAACGCCACTTGTTCGTTCCAAAATGTTTCTTAATGGAACTGCAATGTCAATCAGCCCAACTTTGATAGTGCATATTTTTCACGAGAACTGTTTATTTGCCTCTTCCTACCATCTCCGCCTAAAAATTACGAATGTTCTACAAGCGCGAAGCATTGAAATCGATATGAACAAACTGTAATCTTATACGAACTAAGGCTAGCAGCTAACTCTTTTGGATCTGATCTCGCGTAACTATACAAAACATAGGTTCTAGTGAATGGGGCCACTCCAGTGAGGAAAGTGTTTTCTCGTTATTTTTTTTTTCATTTCGTCATTTATCGTCTCAATGCGTAGTAAGCGACAAACAGCACGTAAACGAGCCGTCTAAAATTACTGAGATAGCGCGCCCCAACGGTCACACCCGCTTCCTTAGTCAAAGTTCGCAGTTGCTACTCTAGCAACGCCGCATCTTCCACAATGCGCACCGGCACTCCTTCAAGTTCTCTCCACCAACGAAAGACGGGTGGAATGTTTCCTCTCTGCTTAGGAAACCATTAACGCTTGTCACCAACGTTCGCTCGTGTTTACTAGCGCGTAGAACGCATGATGCACGCGGTTGTGTTATCGATTGCTACTTTACACAAAACTTGACGGTGACGGTGAAAAGATATCGATACTGTGCATATATTTGCTATGGCAATCAAGCGCCTGATCAACATGCGGAGTAAAATATCCAATGAAAAATGCGCTGATGGGTCATATTATTAACGCTTGTTTTCCGTGCTTGAACTAATATGAAATATTATTCAACAGTTTCATCTGGGGGACTAGAGTAATTCTCTTTCTTCACTTCAGCCAATGCTCCAATTTTGCTGTACGTTCAACCGCAACCCTTCCCAAAATTAAATTTTTTCGTTTGTATGTTTTTAGCGTTTGTACGTCGAAAAAACCTAGTCGCCTTAGCAAAGAAATAAACTTGTCCTTACCTTCTTTATATTTTTTACATTTAGGGTAAAATTTACAATTAAAAATACATTCAGTGCAGCTGACATTGACATGAGTTTCTAGGAGTATCCTCAGGGTTATCTTCAGAAAGACGCTACATGAAAAAAAGTTTGCAGCATATCCACGGAGTGAATGATGGAGAGTGGGGCGAAGCATTCGTCGGTCCATGCGTCCGCCTGTGTGACCTTCCATGCGTCTGTTCGTGCGCCCGTCCCTGCGTTCGTTCATGCATCCGCCCCTGCGTCCGTTCATGCGTCCATCCATGCATCTGTCTGTGTGTCCGTTCGTTCATCTATTCAACCATCCAAGTCCCACCATCTCGCATATTTTTATCATATATTCCCCATATAGAAGCACCGCCATTCAGTGGACATTCCAAGGACTAAACGAGAGGTGGCACACGCACACTTTCTTATGGCTTGCGCTTCGGGTCTACTTCCCACCTTCAACCACCCTGAGTTCATGGTATATACTAGTTCACTGTATTCATGGCACTGCGGCCCAATGCTCGCTAAACCTTTCTAAAACCAAGGAGGTTACGCCCAGCGAGTATAACGTAGCAACCTTTTCCTGTCAGATAGTGCTCAATGTACATGCCAGTGGCTGCTAATGTGAAATGAGAGACAGGAGGATTCAGCTTTTAATTTCTTATGGCTTGCGCTTCGTATCTGCTTCCCCCCTTTAACCACCTCGAATTCATTCATGGTATATACTAGTTCAATGTATTCATGGCCCTGCGGCTCAACGCTCGCTAAACCTTTCTAAAACTAAGGAGGTTACACCCAGCGAGTATAATGTAGCAACCCTTTCTTGCCCGATAGTGCTCAATGTACATGCCAATGGCTGCTAATGGGGATCGCAGCGTCCGCGTTGACTAAAAGCCGAATGCTCCTGTCTCTCATTCCCCATTAGCAGCTATTGGCATGCACATTGAGCACTATTTTTATTGTTAAACAACGCACAGAAAAAATCTCTCACCGGCACCACTTTGGAGGTCAAAATGTTATACTTGGCACCACCTTGCAGGTCAAAGCGTAAGACTGGTTACATACTACGACGGGACGCGGGACGAACGGGTGCCGCTATAAGGAGCTTCGCCCTTAAAAAGCAACTGAAATAAAGCACACACACGCGACGCGACGGAAGTAAATCCACGTGCTCCGCACTGGCTGCGCCGAATGTGGCACAATATATTCCGTACGGTTCCAAAATGAAAATTGTTATCGCCTGGTGCACAGCCCGGGTACATTAGTTGAAGCACTGTCGTTTCAACTAAATGTATTCAGAATGGAAGAAAAAAATTACTGCTTCGCTTACTGGAACGGAAGCCTAGAAAAGCTACGTGCTGTTAGCAGTTCACCCAACTTGCGTTAGATGGGACGCACACCTCACTAACTAATGAGTTAGTGTTCCTAATTTCAGAATATTGTTCAGGCCTGATGTGTCTATACATTATGCTCTCACGTGTATAATACCAGGCGTCTAACAGTCATTCACTAAGGACCGTTATTCTACATCGCGTAGAATAACTGCGCGATGAACGTAGTTAGCCAGTACAAGTAATGATACTCACTGTACATAGCGCTTTTCCATGCCTCACTTTACAGCACACTTTAATCAAACAAAAAGAGGTCATAGCGGATAGACGTGCGCTGTTACCTCTTGCGCGTGCATTAAAACACACTGTTTACATTCTAGTCGAACATTTTTTTCCCTCTGACTTTCACTTGGCGCAGGCTTTATTCAGCAAAAGTGGCAAGACTTTTTTTTTCTGTGACATCGATTGTGATGCTCATGTTTGTGAAAGGCACATATTGTCGCGAAATCTAATGACAGTTATAGATTCTCAAAAAGGATATCTGAGTGTATGAAGCGTGTTTTCGGTGACTTGAAGGTGTATGCTTTAACGTCGCTATCTTTTTTTTGTTGTACGAAGCGAATTCATACCCTTCAGAGCAAAATCTGACAATAGGGTACCGGTTGCACATCCGGGTTGCATGAAAATGGAATTTGTTTTTCAGCATTCATTCGTGTATTTTATGCGACTACTGTGAAAACGCTGTCAGTATCTTTCATTTCGGCTCCACAATATCCGTTGAATCATTCAGTGTCCTGGAGTTTTCGGATTCTTTGACATGTCTGACAGCGGCGAATATTGGGTTTTCGGAGAGCGTTATGCCCTGTCTATACAATATCCTCGGGTAAACTTGTCGTCTTCGTTTGGAAAGTTGTTTGGCTTGATATTCTTATGAAGTATATAATGCAAATTAACCCTACAGCATTTCAGTTGTACGCTGCTGCTGAAATCAAAACTGATCCCCGCAATTTAAAAAAAAAAACAATGACATCGTCTGTTGCCAAAAATACGAAGTTTTGGCCGCATTGTTCTCGTTCCACGTGAACGAAACTGTGCTCGTCTACTAACCCAGTACTCCCGGGTTCGACCCTCGCTGCGGTAAACGCGTTTCAATGCAGACAAAATTTTTTAGGCACATGTATTTAGATATATAAAACTCAGCTTGGTAAATATTCAGCGTGGCGCATAATGATATCGTTGTTTAAGCGCGTAAAATTCAATATGTCAAAATGTTATCGCTTGAAAAAAAGTTGTGTTGTTGAAAAAAGACCCATCATGTAAGTTGCTACGTGAGTTTCGAAAGATGTTATAGGGTGTTTTTCGTTTCGTATCACCAACTAACAGTGGGTTATACTACGTGATCTTGTGTTGTTATAGATATGTCACAGCATTCTACGGCCGGCCGAAAATGCATAATACAGGGGTACCCTTGCGTCCCGTCGTCGACTATTCCCGTTCATCCCTTCACAAACTCTTCGGTTCCTCGCCCAAGGTGCTTTCACTTGCCAAAGATAAAACTTCTCGGATGTTCTTTACTCCTAAGGTTTAGTTGAAAAAGTGTGTAACTGCACGCTGGATGACGACACAATGTTAGTTTCTTTCGATACCCAAGCTCGATAAACCAGCGTTCCGCAGGACCTAGCTTGCGAAACATGCACCGAAATTGTAAGTGAAAGTGACTTCCACCAAGAAACCCGCTATTGATGTTCCGGATTATTGAAGGTTTTCGTAGCTTTCTTTTCATAATACACACTTCGTATTCTAGAGTACGTCGTCTAAGGAAGCGCATGCAACATCAGTTTGGGCAGCAGCATCAGTTACATACGCCAATTTAACAATAGAGATCATTGAAAAATGTGATTTGGATTTCTTCACCTCGATGTCAAAGGTTTTTCTTCGCTACTTTGTGAAATGTTTTTGTATAATTAGGTGGGACACCCTTGCAGCATGCGCGAATTATATTATTGTGCAGCAATCACAACCTCTCGCTCGCCCATACAACGTGTGAAAGCGGGGTGATGTTATCGCCTTGAATTTCATACGAAGCATGACGGCGACGACAAAGATGTGCCTTGGGTGTGCATACGATGCCCATCGCAATAAAACTTGTATTAAGAAATGCGAAAACGCCTCCGTAGGGAAGAAAATTATAGACGGATCATGAACAGCAACATCTCGTATGTAAATCCCCACAAAACAGTGAGAAAAACAGGTTGACAAATGAACGTGACCTCCAATACACTGGCATTCATTCTGAGTACGTTCTCTTTCTGACAGCTGTTGATAAACAGACCGGAACATACACCTATGAAAACCGTAATGAAAACGCAAAAACTGCTTTTCCACAAGTACTACTCTTAAGTTCACGCTGAACAAGTTCCTTGGGTTGGTAACAACTTTATTATGAACAAGTTCATTGCGCTTCATTTTTTTCTCTTTCAATTCTTACCGTTGCGAAAATAACACTTTTACAGGTCTGCACTATTGCGCAAGTGAACGTTTTCGCGGTTTCGTCATTTAAAATTCATTGAGAGGCATTCAAGGCCATCCTTGTTTTGGAAGAATGTGATGTCTTATAGAAAATAAAAAGAACAGTTGCCCGGGAACAACATCATGTGTTTTCTGAGGCAACCTTCCACCCTTTCAGGGCGTACGCTGTCTATTTTTTGCAGTCCGCATCAATTTTCAGACTGCAACACTGCTCGTTTTCTATCCTAAGGGAACCAAACTTTGGCGTTTGTGGAAATAGGTCTCGCGTGGGCAGTGAAAGAAAAATGGCAGCAAGAAAGGAAAAACAAAAATCTATGAATAAGCACAACAAAAAACAAAAAAAAAGAAAAAAAAAGAAAAAAAGAGAAGAAAAAGAGAAAAGAAGGACGAAAAAAAGAACGAACGAAAGAAAGAAGAAGAGAAGGAAAGAAAGAAAGAAAGAAGAAAAGAAAGGTGCCAGAAGTTGGCTTGGAACCTATGTTACTGCCCTCTGTCTTTGTGCTGCGTTTTAACGGCTGTTCACTTTGCAACAGCCCAAATGTTTTCTTCTTGAAGCAGAGAAAAGTGAGATGAATTGGAAAGAACACCTCGAGAGGGAATTTTATGCAGAAGTGGAATGAAAGTCGAATGCAGCGAGTGGTGCTTCTTCTGATGTCCCGAGTGACTCTTCAAAACACGGGAGGGCTGCGTCCAAGTGTTGGAGTCCCCTTTTCGGCGAGCCTCGAAAAGGGGACTAAATAAAGAAAAGAGTGAGTTCCTCTAGGTCGTCCTTTCTTTGAAGTGAGTGTGGGCGGCGTAAGTCTTAACGTTTTTGAACGAGCGCGCGCGGCTGGGTCCTCTTCCGAACGACTAAGCGCCAACGTATTTACTTCTGAACAAATGCACAGTTTTTTTCTGGCATTTCCAATGAATAGAACTTGACAACAAGAACAAAAACTGGCGAAGCTTTGACTAAGACGTGCATACTATAAACGAGGGGGCTGGAAACTCACTGTACCTCCCAAGTACCTGCTCTCGCATGCTGATACACTGTGGCAGCACCGCTTTTTTACTACTGGCGGCTCAGGAAATCCAACTGGAAATACATCACGAACAGAGCATTTGTTACATGAACATCACTATGGGGTAACTAAATAGAGAGAAAGGATAAAAACTAGATAGGAGGAGGGTTGCCGTGCAGGCTCTGCTTTTACCACCTCGCATGCAGTCGGAATGCGCTCGTGCTTTCTTTGAGGCCCGCTCGCCACTCGGGCGATGCGGTCATTCCTAAAATTTTTCGTTTACCAGTTTTTAAAAGTTTGCTCGTGTTCTTTTTTTGAAATGGCGAAAGTTCAGCTTCACTGATTTACCAGTAAGGCGATACTCAATCGACATAAATAAACGAAACCTTTATTGCTTGTTTTGTATACAAAAAAAAAACAAAGGCATGCGCGTATGTAAGTGTCAGTCTATAAAATCAGCCTTATTTTACAACTGACATGTGGACATAATGAGCAAGCACTGAGCCCAGAATATCCGAACCAACGCAAAAATTATCAACAATCACGAGTAGGACACGTCGAACTGAACTCAACCATGTTTGTTATGACGACCCTCAGAGTATTTCCTACAAAATTGAGTACCTGAAGATGCATAGGTACAGGGTAATCAAAAGACTTGAAGCCCAAAAATGTTTTTAAAGGGAGACCGTCACTGGAAACATTGTTTTGGCAAGTTGACTTGTTCTCGTAAGGTCAACAGCATTGACTTGTCAAAGAAAGCTTCACTTGTCCAAACGTCTGCTTCAGAAACATTCCCTGTAACGATTTACACAAACATGCAGTCTTTCACACTCATTTGACTGACAGTATTAGAAGTAAAGACTCACAAAGTTTTATACCACTGCTACATAAAGTTTATGAAGAGGAAGTGGCCTATAATTACGGGATATCACTTGAACTACTTTCCGAAACTAAAAGAAGCATAAAATATGCAGCCGCGCCAACATGAATTCACGCCTTTTATTAAACGTATTTTACGAAAGAAGTTTTGCTGCCGTCTTAAAAAAGTAGTCTAGCAATACTACACTTGCGTCATCCCAGTCGGGCTAGAAAAAAACTGGGTTTGTTCAAATACTCATGCAAAACTATTAACTGCTCAAATAATTAGCCTAAATACTTGTGCTGATACGTTGGTATTAGGAACCGTGAAAAACTTTTGCAGAACTGGAAATCCCTGAGTGAACACATCGCAGAGCCATAAAAAGTATGTGTTGCCCGATTAAGTTATTTCTTCGTCGAATGCATAGATGAATTAATCGGCGTGGCTCATTGCGGCTCTCGTTCCCTGCCCACCACAACTTGCTGTCTTCATGTTTTCCGTATACAGCATGCCAACCGAGCGAGATAACTGAGCGCAATCCAACTTGTGATTGAGTTGAGCGAGTGGCGAGAAGAAGAGGAAGCTAGCGCTATGAACTCAAGTCAACAACTTGAGTTGAACGAATGTTCACGCATCGCCTTATTTTAAATTCCCGAAATAAGAAATAGCAAGTCATATAGACAAAAGAGAACTCATTTGCTGTGGTATCAAATGTATTTATTTGTAAAAACTTGTGCAAGCCAATTAATGAGAACATTTCCATCAAGCTGTCTGCGTTCAACCGTGTCTTAGGATGCCCGGCAACCACTACGAACGTGCATATTCCTCGAAACCGAAACTTGCGCTGAGTTTCCGGGGCGTCATAAAACGGTGGAAGTGGACGATCCTGCAGAATGATCTGGTTGCTTTTACCTTGTTTCAGGAGTTTAGCTAGGTGACGCATACTGATTCTAGGTTGCTTCTAGGTTGTCGGCAACTGAATAATTTTGGGGTTTAACGTTCCAAAACTACCATATGATTATGACAGACACCGTAGTGGGGGGCTCCGGAAATTTGACCACCTGGGGTTTTTAGCTTGCATCCAAATCTGAGCACACCCGACTACAGCATAGGTCGTTGCTGGGCTTTAGCTAGGTGATGCGATGTCGTTTCTGAGTTGATTTTCAGAGCAGATTCGAATGAGGTAAGGCACCGACAGTTAGAGACACGAGACGGGCACGCCGTTGTTGCCGTCGGCCTTGCATCGCGTCGGGATCTTCACGCAGCCGCCCTTGCACATTCTCTTCTCTAGGATATTGTCATTGTACATACTCGGGGTATTCGGTTCACCACCATCACTTCGCAGCCATTCGTTGGACCTAGCTGTTGCCACCTTCGTTGTGAGTGTAGTCGGATTTTACGCATTTTCATGGCATATAGCTGTTTATGACTATAATTGTTTTCTGATATGCAAGGCACTGGCATGAACTTTATATATAAAACCTGGTGATCTTATGAAAATTTATAAATTGATGAAAATTTATAAATTCTATGCCTGGAGGAGGTCTGTCGTTGAGGCACACGTGCTTTGAGATTACCTACTCAAACTCTTGAAAAAATTTTTCCTTCCTTTTGGGGAGGGGCGCATTGGATGCTTCATTCATTTGCGCGATCCGTTTCAACTTCTCACATGAATAAACTTAGATATAGCCTGGTCCTCTCGCTTTTGACACCATTCCGCTTTTCTCTGTGTTCTTGCGGACCTGGACGTAGATAGATATGCACGTCATGTAATAATATACCTGAAAACTCATTTTCGATCAGTACGAAGTTTCTGCCCCTACAATACGTCGTTGGCGTATGTTTTTTTTTCGAACATACGAGCTGAAACACCATTCCACAAAAAATAAAAAAGATGACTTTACACCTCCAAAGTACAATAGGTAAAATATTTTTGTGGTTCAAAGTGCGTTACAGACGGTTGCAGGTAAAGCAGCCCGTATTTGTACGTTTACACATTCAGAGAAGAGGTGTGCGCCAGGAGCTTTTGCTTGCTTGTTGAAAATCCGGCCTCTCACTTTTCATGTTCACATAAAAATCGCCGGTGCAAGATTGGGAAAATTTGTCGTCCGCGAATGGAAGTCATGCAAGTCACATTTTCAGATGAAATGTCCGGTATCGTTCCTAGTGGCTGTAGAAATGCCGCCACCTTGTCTGGTAGTCAAACCCGCGTTCTTCAGTTTAGGAGCGTGTCACTTTATCTGCTTGTCTAACGCGGCTATTTGTTCGCCGAATATAATTTTACTTCTTTTAGCTGTCTCACGACTGATAATAGTATTTGGTTAATTGAGAACAAATGCTTTTCACTGAGCTCATGTGTGGCGTGTAAGAGCGGCTCCAGTGTTGCTGTATCGTTATTCAACTGTAGAGCGTAAAAGAAGTCTTAGGCCCGTATTCACAAACGCTCCTTTACTCAAGGGCTCCCCTCGACTTGATGAAGTCAAGGCGGAGCGTGCTCCTCCACTCAAGGAGCCACTGCATTTCATGAACGCTCCTCCACACTTCCTTCGCCAAGGGAGGCCTTGGAAATGCTCCCTTCACTTGAGTGAACTGCATGCGCCGAGAAAAGCGCCTGATAACGAGAGTATTCGCAATTGTGGTTAAGAATCGCCTATCTATGTACATTAAGAGAACGCCTTTTCTAGTTATTCTTTTTTCTAAATTGATATTACAGCAAAATACGTGCATTTAGAGTGGTAGTGTTGTTTCCCTAAGCCTTGTGCTGATAGAGTTAGCGAAACCCTCCTTCAAGTCTGGCAACAGTCGAACCCAGGCAGCTGAACGAACAGCTGATGGCGTTTCGTCTGCTGCTGAACGTGTCTACCTGCTTAGTTTATTTTGTCTTGTATGCGTCCATTAATTGCAGTTTATATTTACGGTAGTGTTTGCATGTGTGTCGTTTGAGAGCCTACTTTCGCCGGGGTGACTAACGAACTACGTGAGTGATGACAGGAGGCGCAATAGATGGTTTGTTGCTTTGTTTACTTTCGCTTTACTGAGAGCCTTCTGATCACTAATGTAGCCACCGAATGTATAACGCGGTGGAATGAGTATTTTTTACTATATATCACAGTATGTTGGCGTGCTTTTAGCATTCACCACCGCATTATGTATAAGGATTACTCGTACGTAAATTCGTTCTCGCTACGGGAGTACGTGCACAGTTCCTAATTTCAGGGGCCTGTGCAATGTTTACTTTTCTCATTTATTGCGAATTTCACCGTGGCGCTTTCGTAGTTGTTCCTCTGCGTATAATAGGAAATTTCAAAGACATTGCTCGCAACTGATATTCAAGGTTACACCAGGGTAGCGTTAAAAACTAGGCATGTTATACTCGTGGCTGAGCGTTCGAATTAGACTGCTACGCAAGTTAAGAAAAGCGATCGTGTGCCTTTCTTTCACTATTGGCGAAAAATACATTTTAAAGTTGTTTTCTTCATTTAGTAACATATATAGTCGGTTAACAGGGACGTGTGTGTGTGTGTGTGTCAACTTTAACATTTTAAACTTTCAAGGAATAAGTTATTGTTTTTGCATTGTTTTTCTATTTGCCCTGCATTTGTGGATGCGTCTAATTTGACAGATTCGCATAGAAGTAACCTTTAAATTTGTGTAGCTTTCGTCTCCAAGTTCACACAGTGGCAACGTCTTAAATTTTTTTTCCTGTCTCCTTCATCTGCATGCTCAGAAGCACAATCGTTAGTGCATGAATGACCTTCGCACTAATGTTTTGGATTTTATTTGCAATATAACTACTGGAAATACCTGTTGAAAAAGATCGTGGTGTCTGTGCTGCATTCCGAAGGCCCGGCACAACATAAACTATAGGGGATGTTTTATTTTTTTTTTGGAAATCATAAAATTGAAGCCGCGTCTGACTTTTGGCGCTGTTCTGTTTTAAAAACTATCCTGTGGGTTCTCTCGAGAAAGTGTCGTCAAGAGCAGCGTATATTATTCTGCTGGTTTATTGAAGACCAGTGCAACAAAGCGGTGAAAAATGCTCAAGAGTATTGCAGTCATCGCGGATACATCTGGTCAGAACACTGTGAATAAAATATCCGCTATTGCTGCATCATTAGCAAGTCTAGCAGTTAGAACCACGCCATCTCAAGTTCCGTGGAAGAGGAGTGGTGCTGCTTTATATAAAACAAGTTTAATTTTCCTAGAACTGCTTTCCTGTAGAATCGGAGAAGTGGTTTTTGCAGCCCTGTCTCATCATGAAAAGACAAACACGACGATAATTATGTATTAATAAATGAACAAAACAGAAGTTGTGAATGGCAAATAAACCTTTATTACATGTGGCTGATGAGGAGCAACGTGGCAAACATAAGAATGCAAATGAAAAGTGTTCATCAATCAACATATGCAACCTACACACTGTAAAGATAAAGTACCAGCTCGGAGGACATCATAAATAAGATTAAGGAAGTAGACACCATAGCGCGCCTAATGCAGTGTAGCTGCACGCATTCACTGCTGTTTTTATGCTTTTGTATACAGTCGTGCAAACTCTGCTATGCATTGATAATACGGCAGATTCTAGGAGGCCTTTTCTCTGTGTTCTTCTGTCGGCAGCTGGTCCCCTGCACAAAAGAGGCAAGAAATAATATTAGAAAAACGTAATAGCTTAGATACAAAAGCCACATTTTTTCTTTAATTCTAGCTGTGCACACATTCATTAGTATGTCTCGCGTTCAAGAACAGACATGGTTGAAGTATTGAGCTTTGACTGTTTTGACACATGTTTGGCTCAGGCACTTGGGCAGGTGACCAGGCATATGGGTATATAATTTCATTATCTAATTGCACGAATCAGTGCCATAGCCAGCAATTCTTCTTCGGGGGGTAGGAATGGGGTTAAATTAAAAAAAAACAATCTCATTATGTATCTGCTGTACTTATATTTCATATGTTTGCGTTTTCATACGACACTCGACGCACTTTTGCGTACATGCAGGTTTCACAGAGCATGATCATCTGCTTGATCTCCTAAATGTGTACTTGGTTGTTCATTGGTATTATGAGCTGCATAGACACTGTATAAAGAAGCTATGTTTCACGCGTAGTAGCTACAGCAGCACACTCATTGCGCCCAATGTATTGTGTTGTGCTTTTTTTTAATCTGTCTTTAATAGTAATCTGACCGAAGCAGGAAAAAAATATAAAAAAACACAGGAGAACTTACCTTCTCATTGGTACAGATGGTCGTCTAACGGAGGTGTGCTTCGTCGTAAATTTTGTCTTGGGCAGCAAAGGTTCACCGGAGAGGAAGCCACTCTAAAGTACGGTGAACCCAGCGCATCAAAAGTTTGCTATGCCGCTTGCTTGTCAAGCTTTCGCACCACGCTTGAACTGATGCGGTGTGCGAGCTTCACCAAAACACTTCAAAACACTGGAATCCGCAGTATGGAGCACTCGCACGAAGAGTATACGCACACCCGAAGGCAGGTAATCTACTGGCTCATGCACGGAACGCCACACATCACGGCACTGGTGAGTGCTCCTTTTGACACCACGCCCGCTTGTCCCGGCGCCACAGTAGCCGTTGCTGAACCGTTCGAAGACAGCTCCGTAGTAAACGCGCACCGTCATTGTCGAAAGAACGCGGCCGTGGCAGCCTACTTGATCGAGAAACGCCGTCAAAGTGAGACGGGCTCCGCCATGGACGCGATGTTGGCGCAAATATTTCATTCGAGGGACGATTCAAGGTAGCTCGATCGCTTCCTTGACAATCTAGAGGAAACGCTCAAGATTTTTTCAAGTGAAGGAAGCGTTTCAAGTGAAGGGCGGTTTGTGAATGGGAAAACGCCACTTAAGGAGCGTTTCGAGTGAACTGTCGAGTGGAGGAGCGTGTGTGAATACGGGCCCTAGTCCCCACCATGCCAAAAGGCAGTGAGAATGTCAGACTTGCTGCGCAAGCAGAAAGAAGGAAGGCAGAGAGAATATAACGCAAGTATCATCTTTCATTATCTTTCCTTCAGCTTGCGGAAGAAGTATAGTTTTCGTCGTGAACCAATTTGTCCAAAGAAAAGTATTAACAAGGCAAAAGTGACGACTCGCACAATACTCGGCAAACCAATTGAATTCAAAAGTTGTCTCACCTAGTAGGCATTACGAAGCTGCGTAAACAAAGTTTCGTTACGATTCAAACAAAAATATCCTGATGGCGTTACGGCTCGAAATGAAAGCCGAGAAGTGGGCCCGCTATTAGCGAGTGCTGTAATTTCACAGGCCTTTGCCCTAAGGGGGACACATAAAAATAAATGCTGGTTAAGAAGTATTTGATTGATTGATCGATAGGTTGTGTGTGTGTGTGTTTGTCCCCCCCCCCCTCTCTCGCTCTCTCTCTCTCTGTGTGTGTGTGTGTGTGTGTGTTTAGTGGTGCTTCTCCTGCATAACACAATGCTTGCGGTAAAGCACTCTTGCCGGGATTTTGTGGTTTCTTCGGAAGGGCAAGGAATGTTTGCTTGTTCGATGGTGAGTATGTGAGTGAGTGAGCGAGTGTGTGTGCGCGTGTGATTTAGTAGGTGAGCCAGCGACCTACTCAATGACTGATTGTTTGTCGGACTTGAATGATCAGTTCGCTGTTTTATCCCGTCTGCAGGGACAAGCAACTCTCATTGAATGCTCAATGAAAATGTACTTCCAGGGCACCGGTAGGCCTTACGAAGAGTTCGCCGGCATATTTCAGCCGAAACTGCAACTTTCTGAAGGAACAAGAATTATACGCAGCCTTCAGAACTATCAAGAATATATTTGGTTGGAGAGGGGGGGGGGCAGGTATTTAAGCAAAAACAACCAGCAAAAAAAAGTGATCACTAAATAAAGAAAAAGCTGTTGCGTGATTCCACTGCTGATATTGGCGATAATCCTGTCTAACAAAAATTTATTTATTTAACTAAAACTTACTTAGCCCTGGGAATTGATGTTATGCTAAGCATTTGGATGGAAGAACGTTAGCTACGCTTATTACTGGCATAAACTGTGGCAGGCTGAAATGTTTTATTAGCATGTGATAACAACCAGACGCCGTAGAAGACCCCACTCCGTTTAACGCTATTGCGTTAGAAGTGGAGGGTTACTCGATGCCCGTTGCACGCATTGCAGTAATTCAAGTGATAGCGTATGCGACGATGTCCGAAACTTCTACATGCCGATTTACACGTCATAGCGTCAAAGAGCTGGTGTCGCCGAAATTCCGGCGTCAGCGTCGGCAGTTGCCAACGAGAAATCGTCATCTTGTGCATGACCGAAAAAATTAAGAAAGTGCAAGTCTAATAACTAATAAATCATTTTCGGTCTTAGTGGGAATTGAAGACGGGTCGTTTGCATGGCAATCAAGGGTTCTGACACAGAGAAACGCATATGCTGTGAAATAAAGTGAAATTAACTTTCTCCGCTTGGTGATGCAGGAAAATTAACTTGCAAGCTTTACAATACAACATGGTATATATCGGTAATAATGTGTGATACAAATGCACAATGCGATCAGTCGTCAGAATTGATTACCATGAGTTCATGGTTTAAAGCTGGCGACCCACTACAAAAGGCCCACATGTTACTGCGCCTTTTCTCTTGGGGCACGTAGAGGGTGCACAGAAAGTTCGAGAAACATGCCACGTGGTTTAAAACATGCTACCCATTGCAAATAATGCAAACGTATGTGAAGTACTCATTGACGCAACACATTTTGAAGTCAGTACGCGCTAAGTACAGGATATCTTTACCGCGTTTAACTTATAAAAGCGCAGCTTAAAGATCCCGCACATATTTAGGGGCAAAGCTTCTAAGGACGTGGGTCGGTGTTCACCTAATTGCATACATGTGTGCAGTAACCACCTCAAAGCACATCCACGAAGTAATTTATGATGGGTGGGGCGAAGATTCGGACGGCTTTATCGGCAAACTATGAATAAACCGCTGGCCGCGTCTGTCCGTCGTCTGTCTGTCTGTTTAACGCGTGACCGAACGGACGGACGCACGCCCGCACGCATAAACGAACGGGTGGACAGGCAGACAGATGAAGTAACGGACACATGAACGGGCGCACGGATTGACGCATCACGGACAAACGTAAGGAAGAACGAATGGATGGTAAAAAACCGCGAACGAACTGATGGACGCTTCGCTACACTCATCATTCAGTCCGTGGATATGTTGTAATATTTTTTATGAGAGCCCATTTGTCGGTTTGAGCAGAGATCAGCTGATCCACCAAGTATTTGAAGCTTATATTATTGATACGATGACAGATACCTGCATTTTCAAACCGCAAATGGCTATTTCGAGTAAGGAGTTAGTCTATCTACGAAATATATGTGAATTCGAAGAGTGCGTGCAATCATGTTCATAGAAAAGCGGAGGAGGAGGTAAAACTTTATTAGACCAAGGGATTTGGGCACTTACGTCCCAGGGTCCCCGCACGACCCCACTGCGCTATGCGTTCATGAGTTCATGCAGTTACATGACGTGGGCGGCCCGGTCAGTGGCGATTTTCTGCTTGGCCGGGTCCGTCGAGCGCAGCAAGGTCTCCCATTCCTCCCATGTGGTCAGTGGTTCCGGGCCCCGCGGGGGAGGGTCCGCCGGGCATTCCATGAGAATGTGGGTAAGGGTAGCGTGGGGGTGAGTGCATTGAGCACAGTACGGGGCGTACGCTCCCCGGTAAATGCGGGAAAGAAAATAGGGGGAGGGAAGGGTGCGGGTCTGAAGGCGACGCCATAATATTTGGTGAAAATTTTTGAGGGATCGGTGGGGTGGTGGTTATAGCTGGCGTTCGGCGCGATATGACTGGGTGATCTCGTTGAACGAATGCATGCGCTCCCTAGAAGAGCCCGACTCCGATTTCGCCACCGCCCGGTTGATGAGACCTCGGGCGTGGTCATTGGCGGCTTCGTTGCCGGGATTTCCAGAGTGCGCAGGCACCCAGATCAGCTCCACATGGCGGGCCGGGTTTTTGGTGGGCGAGCTGAGAATTCTGAAAGCACTCTCGTGGACTCGTCCTCGCGTGAAATTTAGGGTCGCGGTTTTCGAGTCGGAAAGGACGTACCGGGCATCAGTGTGTGCGAGGGCAAGCGCGATCGCCGCTTCTTCCGAGGATTCCGGGGTGGATGCAGGAGGAAGGTGGAGAGTTGCAATGGGTTGGAGTGTGCGATCAACGACTGCAACTGCCGCGTCGTCACCCGTGCAAGCTGCATCCACCCATACGGCGTCCTCTTCAGAGCCGTAGTATTTGTGGAGAGCTTTTGCACGGGCCTTGCAGCGGGCCTAATGGTAGGTAACGCGGGTGTTTCTTGGGAGAGGTTTCACTATTATCAATGGTTACCTGTTTTCCGGAATAAACATTGTTGTAACTATATAGTGCCTGTCCCGTATTTTTTGTCCGCATTTTTCTCGCGCGCTAGAAAACTACAACATCTTACACTCGCATACAATTTTTTTGAAGTCCAAGTTAAGGGGGTGATCGCAAGAGCACCCGGACGTAGACGGCTACATGGATGGATGGATGGATGGATGGATGGATGGATGGATGGATGGATGGATGGATGGATGGATGGATGGATGGATGGACGGATGGATGGATGGATGGATGGACGGATGGATGGATGGACGGATGGATGGACGGATGGATGGACGGATGGATGGACGGATGGATGGACGGATGGATGGATGGATGGACGGATGGATGGACGGATGGACGGATGGATGGATGGACGGATGGATGGATGGACGGATGGATGGATGGACGGATGGACGGACGGACGGATGGACGGACGGACGGACGGACGGACGGACGGACGGACGGACGGATGGACGGATGGACGGACGGATGGACGGACGGACGGACGGATGGACGGACGGATGGATGGACGGACGGACGGACGGGCGGACGGGCGGGCGGACGGGCGGGCGGGCCCTCATTTACGTATACCTCCACGGTTATACGTATATGAGACTATATGAGAATAGATAACTTTTACAAGGATGGCTAAATGTTATAAAGATAGATAAATATTATATGAAAGGATTCCAACGTGTCTCCAGTGCGCAAAGAAATGCTTCGAGTTAAAGAATGAATATCAGTAATGAGGCGTAGCAGCACTTAGAAAAATAAGTTGATCCACTTCAGAAAACTTCAATCGAAGGAAAAAAAATGTTGTGCTCCTAATTTACTGCTACTCTGTTTCTCGTACAACAAACTCCCAGAATGCGTCGCATGTTCCGAACTACTTTTGTACTTTCATTCATAGTTTTGGCTGCAGCGTATGGGGGGGCCTTTTATAGGAGTTCCTAGTCGTCTATAATTTTGGCTTCATTCACGACACTCAAATATTGCACGGCAATGAGCAATGTCGTTACTTTGAATGTTGTGGCGATACCTAGTGGTCTTTTAGGTGAGGGGTAAAGCTCATGTTATCCTGGTTCATCGAATTTGTTACTCGCAGATGTTGTATTTTGTACACCCCTTCACTCATCAGCCTCAATTGCTGAATCTCAGGACTTATATGGTTTTTGACAGAATGCAAGCAGCACTAATTATGCTAAGTTTACTGCTATATTCTCAACCACACAAATCTGGAAATCTTTATAATGCCATATTCAGATTCCGTATAATTTTCACACATTCAAGTTCAACCTTCGACCATAATTGCACTCAGTATAACCGTTTAATCATCACCACTTTTTTAGCCCGTTTTCAATTGATTTATTGATATGTAGATTTTAGCGTCCCAAAACTAGCATATGTTTATGAGAAGCGATGTAGTGGAGGGCTCCGAAAATTTCGACCACGGGGGGTTCTTTAACGTGCATGCAAATCTGAGCACATGGGCCCACATTATTTTCATCTGCATCGGAAATGCGCCACCGCAGATTTAGCCCTTTATTATAATATAACCATATCACTGTTAAGTTTCTATTGTTACAATGATTACTTTGTGTTCACATTTAGCTGCGTTGTACGTACGTCTCTTACTCATTCCTTATGGGAGGTCTCGCGTACAGTCTGATGACTTTGGGACGATGTCTCTCTTTATATATAATTCCAAATTGTTACTGCCATTTTCTGCAAAATAAGTGAGTGAAAAAAGGACCTGCCGTCGAAAGAACGTCTTACACTCGAACAGTTTTTAAAAGAAAATTTCACTGATTATTAATGCTCGTCTTATCATTAGTGAACCTAAGTGATGAATGTGAATAATATAACCCGTCTTGAACGCAGCCAAAGAATTCCTGTGCTAAAAGAGTTTTTGGCAACGGTTCTGCCACACACAATGCACGTTTACCGAGACATGAAGGTATGCAATCATACTCCGAAATTCGACACGGCTCGCGCGAAGAATATTCAAAGCCAAGGCATAGATGTTCTTTCAAGCTCTCTTATTTCACTCTAGTCACTCTTTACACGCTTGATTTATGACTAAATGTCATGGTTTGTCCGATTTAGGTGCATGCACAGTGATTCACTTTTATTCACGTTCAATTCACTTTAAAAATATTTGTACACCTAATTGTTTCGCAACATTACACTCCCCTTCCCCAGTGCAGTGTGGCCTACTGGGATCAGCCATGTATGGTTAACCTCCCTGCCTTCCTTTTATCACCATTATCTCTCTATACATCTGTATTCAACGTAAAATGAGAATTCCGTACAAATCGTGTTCTGAATTTTTCCACTGACGGCCCTTGGAATAAAAAAAAAAGCAGTTGCTGTACGAACAAAATAACGTCAGCAATGAAAGTTTTAATCGCAATAAGAAACATTTGTTCGCAAGTGTAAAACCTTAGTTGGAACAAAAAAAAAAAAAGAAAGAAAACGAGCTGGACGTATCTTGGCGAACGCAGGGAGCGTCGTCGTTGCGTTAAGTATACGTGAACCGTGTCGCAGCTCACCAAAGCAGTGACCTCGTGACCCTCTTTTCTCCGGCGTGTGGGTCTCGGAGTCTCACAGCAGACGTGGTATAGTATTCACCGAAACCTCGGCGTGGCCTTTCAGTTCGAATTCTCTGCGGGAGGGCCCCGCATTTTCGGAGCAGCAGCAAGACGCATTTATCTCGACGCTGTTTCAAGTTGATGGCATGGGTGTAGGATGGCAGAAAAGGAGGGAGGAGGGGGGGGGGGGTACACACACGATGACTAAGAAAATCGCGAATAATTTCGAAGGTTTCCACTGGGTCATCACTAATTTATTTGTTTTAATACTGCGTCGCGCTATCACCGCTTGCACGAGAAAGGATATTTCCTCCTTTACGGAAAGATTCTATAGAGTTGTATTCACTTTATCACAAAAATTTCTCCATAATACCTCAACGGTTATACGTGGTCACACTTGTTGATTGACTTGCGTCGTACAAAATTCTCAGACATACTTGTAGTATTCGACCAAGTTTTTTTTTTACACACCCTCTCCGGTCTGCGTCAAGTCTTGCTGTAAATATGCAGACAGAGCCCCTGAGTCCTTTCTTTTTTTTCAGTGGTGCTGGCTACGTTCGAATTTCGCGTAATGCATTATTTTTGTGAAATATTACAAATTCGACGCAGGATTCTTCAAAACATTTGGAGGATGGATTTGTAAGAACATTCTGACGTTCCGGCCATAAGGCTGGCTTTGACAATACCACTGATTTCTCTTATTTTAGTTGCATACGTATGGGGGCTAGGTGGCGCAATTTTTTGAGAAAAGAAGAATAAAGCGAAGTGCACGGCGCATCAAAAAAAAAAAAAATGCGACGACGTCTGCGCATTTTGCGCAATCCTTGTCGTTTCTTTCATTGATGTGCTGTGTTTTTTGCATAAGCCTTCCTTCCTTTCTGGAAAAAAATATTACTAGTTCTGGATGCTCGAGAGTAGGACTAAGGGCAGCCGGCAAAAAAAAGTCTTCGAAAATTTCCTAACAATAAGCTAATGAACTAGCACAGTTCAAGGGAAATGAACGTCGCTAAGGCCGCTAATAAACCAATACAAGAGTTAGTTCAATTACCGTAAGCAATCTTTCCCGCGCTGTATTGTAAGCGCTTATCTTCGTACTTCTCCACATTTTATTTTTACTCAAAACTGTCTCTCCCGGCCTCCCCTTTTTATATGCGAGAAACCAGACCCCTTAATTTTGATGTCACCGCTCTGCTGTCTAAAATTCGCAATTACTTAGCCTGAATAAAGAACATTCGGACTCGGACAGCCTACCGTATATGAGCTGTCATTTCGTTTTAATCTTCCATGTGATCCTGTTCTCAGTGTTCCACAACGCCCCTGCAATCAAATCCTGCTCATGACTAAGCTTCTTCCCGATTCGCTAACGGTATTTTTCAGCCTTATGAGACCAATGGGACGGCTGCGTTGGCTCAAAAGTGATAGCTGCTGTACGTCATGCGAAGAGGCTATTGTCGCTTAAAGGTTTTGATTAAAAGTTCTCTGGTAATTATTGAAGTAAAATGAAATGAAACCAATTCCCCCAGCAAAATAGAAACGGAAGCTACTAAGGGCGCAGCTACCAGATGACCAGAATGACGTCACAGTTCACGATGGTGATGGAAGTGGCGTCAAGTATTGTGCACTTGTTTGCGTATGTGTGCTATGCGTACTCTCATAGCGTACGCAACGCAAACAATGAAAAAGCAATCGATGGTTAGTAGAACGTCGTTCACTCATTCTGGACGACTGAGAAGAGTATGACAGTTGCATTCTTCCGAGATTCGCTTTCGTTTATGACGGATTAAATTATCTGCTGATCAAATCTTGAAGGGGCAACAGGCTCCCCACAGGAAAGGAGGTAGTTTTACCGGTCGACCTAACCACCTGTTACCACTAACTGAGATGTTACATGACTTAATTTCTGTCATTATTGTCGCTATTGATGCCTCAAATCAGCTTGCGATGCTTGCCGCGAAAGAAAAAGCAAGAAAGAAAATATTTCTTAAGATTTTCGGACTGATGTTTTGAGACACTTTGTATATCCTTAGAAGACACCGACATACTCAAGCGCTTTTACTCAAAATTTAGCCGTACAACAAAGCACGCTCTGTAATGTCCCAGAGTTTCTGCTGTTCAGAATTGGCAGCCACGTCATAAAAATTCTGACATATACGAATAAGCGGGATTAAACCTCCTTAAAAACCTTCCTAAAATTAAACCTCAATTTAAAAAAATGCATTGGTGCAGTCATTTGTGGGTTCTCTTTTCAGAGGTTTTTGAACCGTGGCACCGATTATTCAACATGTTCTTTGAAACTTACTTGCAACACGTTCCATGAGATGTGAGGTAATAAAAGAACAACAAAGTAAACAGCACATCCATGTAGTACATGAGTTACATGTTAATGCTTGTGTTATCCTAAAAAGTGTGTGTGTTGTATACTGGACCATTTCAAAAGTATGAAATATCAACCAACTATTTGGCACTTAAAAAGCATAATATCGCACCAGCCTTCAAATCAACATGGATTAGCACAACAGTATTTATTAACTCACACTATATATTGCAACAATGCTTTAACTAATATAAAACCAGTCCAGTAACTTGCAACTCCAATGCAGCACTTCGAAATCAAAAATAATTCACTTTCTCAAAATTTACTAAATAACTCCTGCCTCTGAAGGTGCTTCGATTGCCCTTGATTTCTTTGTGTAGCTCACACTACAACTCATCTAGAACGTTTAGCTTATCCTTCAAAAAAAAAAAAAAAAAAACGACGTCACGGTATATTTTTACTGTTGAAGCCACATAGACCCTAGTCATACACCCTCAATGCGTTCATCGAAACCACAACAAACTAAAGACTTGGCCAACTCCCACGTAATACTCCAAACGGAGCATTTAAGCTATGTATTACTGAACGAAGAGGAAAGCTCATCTAAGCTACACTGACTGAAAATGACACATATTCTGTCTGCAGAGAGACCCGCCGTGTAATTTAGTTTGTGCGTTCACATTATTAGGTAGTTATACTACGGCCGCTAAATTGTTCTACACTCTATTGTAATGCATCACGAGGTACAGTAATGGAGCGTATGCAGGGCCTTTCTTTTTCGTCCGCAGAGCTTGAAGTGTTTTATATAACGTGCTGTTCAACTGCACCACTTCTTTTGTTGTTTGGTGTTGAATCCGGGCAGTTGAGTAAGCGTACGCAAGCGTGATACATAACCCGTCACGTAGCCAGTCAGTTTCAGAAAAAAACAAAAGGTACTTGCTTTTGTGTTCCGCGTACTGGCCGTCAGAGGGTTTTTTGAGGAGGTGTAGGCCTCTTTCCAAACAAATGAATCCGCGTTGAGTGATTAACGACATATCGCGATCTCCAGATCTAGGTAATAATCCTTTAGACGGTGGGGGCGTACATGTGTGCGTGTGCGCTGGAGCGTGTTTCTAGAATAGCGTACACAATATATTCAGTAGATTGGTGCCTCAGACTGGGAAAAAGAAAGCTTGATGGCAGAAGAAAACAAACTAAACAAATTAGCGCAGCTTTCCACCAGTGGTGCCTACTTGGAAGGAATTGTGGACCTGATTAGCCTTCCTTGTTTTTAATTTTCAAGTTTTTCCTTTTTTTGTTCATCTGTTTCTTTCTCTTTTCGTTTTTTTCTGTCTTTGTTTCAATTATTAATCCTATTTAGATTTTCCTCCCTCTTATTCTATTTTTTTACTACTTCAATTTTGTTTCCTATTTTTTCCTTTGTCTCTCCTTCTATTTCCTGCTTGCTTTCTCTTATTAATACTTTTTCTTCCAATTTGTACACGTAGTTTTGCTGGTTCTACGCCAGGCTTCTGGGTTTGTTCTTTGAAAAAAAAATCACAATTGAACTAGCATAGGTGTCCGTCCCTAAAGAAAAATCGAAGGCAAATATTACCGCGATAGCTTTAAAGCGCTGGGCGTTTCGCAGGAATTCCGGCGTCAACGTCACGGTCGGTGTTGGCAGTTGTGAGCGAAAAAATTATGTTATGCGTGACCGAAAAAATGGGAATGATGGAAATGAAATAATGAAAAAATCCTCGGTCAGAATGGGGACCGAATCCGGGTCGTTTGGGTCCGAGTGAGGATCGAGCTCTGACTGTCTGCGTGGCAAGCGGTTGTTTTATCACACAGTTTTGATATGTGTGAAGTGTAACGTCCCAAAACCACCATATGATTATAAGAGACGCCGTAGAGGATGGATCCGGAAATTTCGACCACCTGGGGTTCTTTAACGTGCACCCAAATTTGAGCGCACAGGCCTACGACATTTCCGCCTCCATCGGAAATGCAGCCGCCGCAGCCGGGGTTCGATCCCGTGACCTGCGGGTCAGCAGCCGATTACGTTAGCCACTTGTTTTATCGCACAGTCAAGTGACTCCTTGTGAAGAGAAGTGAAAGTATCTTCTTCTACTTGGATATGCATTGAAAGTAACTTCATTATTTTATAAACACACGCCTTTTGTATACATGATTCAGAGTACACCATGAAATATTGCAGTATTAATGAGTGGTAAAGCGTACATTGCCATCGGGAGTCAGAACATGTTATTGTCATAATAATTTTATGGTTTAAAGCCAGTCACCCACTACAAAAGGAACTGACGTTACTTCGACTTTTAGGGGCGAAGCTCCTTAGGGCGTGGGCTGTGCGTCCCCTGTAGCCTGTATGTAGCCACCTCTAGTTTAGTTCTTGCAGTGTTCACTAGATGGCGGTACCGTCCCCTGTATGTAGCCACCTCTAGTTTAGTTCTTGCAGTGTTCACTAGATGGCGGTACCGTCTCCTGTATGTAGCCACCTCTCGTTTAGTTCTTGTAGTGTTTACTAGATGGTGGTACTTGTAGCTGATGATGAAAAGATGCAAGATGTTATAAACTAGAAAGTGGTACTTGTAGTTGTAGTTGATGAAAGACGCGAGATCTTATAAAATAGGAATGATGTCACATATGGCGCGTGTCATTGGTTGAAGGCAATCGTTCGATTTAGTGTGGCGACGTACGCTAGGGGGAGCGTTGTAATAAAATCCGTTCGCTGTTGGCGCGCGCTCGGAGTCGCCGGATGGATAAGGCTGCATAGCGGAGAGAGCGCAAGGCGGCAGCAGCGCGCGCTCGCAGACAGAATCCCGATGTGCGAGCGCGCGAGGCAAGGGACATCGCAAGCCATCCATCGTCTAAGAACAAATAAAAGTTGATTTGTGTATCCCCTTCAAGCCACGTAGTGCGTGTATATCAAGTTCGAGAAGATTTCATGCAATAAGGCGAGTTGAGAGTACCGCAATCTCTTTCAACTATGTACACACTATAGAAACTGGATATATTCATCGGGATCAACTCCTAAAGATGGAGCTCAAGATCCCCCAATTTTTTCATGAATCAAACAGTAACGGGCAAGCAGCATATTATTACGTGTTGTAACGCACGGAAGCTTCTTTTTTTTTATCGCGAACGGTTTCACTGAAATAGATGAATTGTATTCAGGACTGCAGGCATCGTTCTTCATAAAGCAGAGCGCACAAAACACGAGACAGAAGGAGATCAGGACAAGTGCACTTTCTGTCTCGTGTTTTGTGCCCTATGCTTTATGAATAACTATGAAGAACCAACACGCCCAAATTCTCTCCTTTTTGAACTGCAGACATCGTCTAGATCTTTCATTTCATTTTCATTTCATTATGAAAGAACTTATGTTTTAAACCTTCTCCAGCATTGATCTTTCACTCTGTCGTAAATTGCGATTTGCCTTTAGCATCTCTTTCACTTAAATTTCACTCGGTGCGCCAACAAATTTCTGTCTTTCTTCGGTTCTCTTTTTTTATTTCACCAGCAGAGCTCAGTTTAACTCAGCTCGACAATCATTCTTGGACATTTATTTTTCTGCTTGATTTATTCAGTAATTCTAAGCAATTTTATTTCTACTGTGTACAATAGCTTAGCTATCTTTCTCTACGCTGAGACATGAATTATCTGCTACAAGCGCAGTCTATCAGACTGGCCTATGTACTAGGATGCGATGCGATGTGAGGCAGAAATTTGAACAAAAAAAGAGAGAAAAGGTTGAAACGTTGGTTAGAACACTATAGACAAGAAAACGCAAATAATGAACTCATTGTTGTCTACTCATTGACGTAGTTGGAAAAATTAAGGCAACTTTGACCAGCTGGTACGAACCAAGCTCGACGAAAGTGTGCAGCCGGATGATGATGATGATGATGATGATGATGACCCCGCTATGACTCTTGCCCACTCAGGGGGATTGGCCAAGAATGGGGGATATAAAATTTAAGGCCTTTCAAATGTTACGTAATCCTAACAGAAGGAGGATAAGGCACACGTAAATACAGAAGAACTGCAATAATTCCTTTTTGCTATTTCGACCAGACAGAATAATACCCAGGTTGAATTGAAAGCTGAGCAGACTTCTTTGCTTTTGGTTTCGTCTTTTTCCATTCTGTTTTTTCCATCTTCTGTCTTCCAGTTTGTTCTGTCTTTTTTATTTACTTCTACTATTTAGTTTTTTTCTCTATAGTTCTCGCTTTCCTCTTTATTCCTTTTTATACGTGATTTATGTTGTGTTTCCCTTCATAATAATAATGTCTGCACTCAACATCACCATCCACGCTCTCAGAGAACATGATGAAGAAGGGCCTATTTGTTTCGGTGTCCATTGTAACACTTCGAAAAAGCAATAAGTAACGTTACGCCTATTAGAATATAAGTACTGGTCAGCTGCGTATGTTCCGGCCGCGTTTCTATATTTATTTTTACCACGTTCTATGTGAAATCGACTGCCTATAAATGTTATAGTGTTTCTGTACGTGTTCATTGGCATCTATAATGATTATTGGCCTAACCGATCATCTAGTAGGCAAATAAAGGGCTGTAACTAAATACCGAGCTACTCAGCAGAATAAGCAACTCTGACCTGCTTCATGCAAGTTTTATTTGCTATGGTACTGGACTACCGACGCACATTAACCTTTAGGACATGTAAAAATTGTGTGTACAGCGCCATTTGTTGAAACAAAAATAAATTGACACAACCTGATTTGTTCTTCACATGTAACATATGGTTATCTGTAAAAAAATAAAAATAGGTACAACCCCTAACTTCAGAAAGGTTTTAAATGCCTGCCAAGGAGGGAATGCGTGGAGTTGGAACAATTAGCTGTATGCTTGCAACGATGGTTGCGTCCTTGACGTCTCTTGTCTACGAGTAACTACACATCTGTATAGTAATGTCGCAATAAAAAAATCACTGCTATATCTACAAAGCGAATGATGTTAGAGCAGCTTGCTCGGAGGTGCACCAGGCGTTTCTTGGCGAGACCATTTCTGTAGTAAGGTTTATTACCGAGCCGGCGCTAGATGTAGTACGTCGACCACAGCGCTGTCGGGCACGTTCCACGTCCGGCACTGCACAGAGTTAGCCACGTCGATCACCACGTTGACCACCTGCCCCTTCGTGCCATACTGGCCGCGGCCGTAAGTCAAATGCCGAATGCTCACAAATAGCAGACGTGGAGCTATCAGGCGTTCTTCAACGATGTTGAGAGCAGGCAGGTGAGGGTGCTTAAGGAGATATTGGTACCCGAGCGTCACACTCGTCGTACGAACTTGTCACGTGCTGCCACGCCCATAGAAGCCACGAGAACGAAGTGAACAAAGCTGCGAGGAGGCGAGCGGGCCGGCCATCAAAAAGCCCACGCCTTGTAAAAAGGTTTCATCCACGCTCTGTGCAGGCTGCTCCGGCACCCAGATGAAGGCTTTTTAACGCCCTGGGTGGCGGTGCGACATCTAGTGAGCATTGTTGAAATCACCACCTTGAGCGGCCACTGGAGAAGTGTACACCGGCAACACTGGCGTACATGCCGGCTGCCGGCCATTGCAGCTGAACAAGGCACGAGCATTATAAGCTTGCCAAGCAAGCTTCTAAAACTCCAATTTACTTGGCCTTGTTAAGGATGCAGATGTATTTTGAAATATCATCAAGATACATGGTAGACAATTCATGGCTACGTCAGGCATACAAATAGCACCTGTCAACTGTTTTGTTAATTCACTATTCATTTCAGACCCTCCGGGAAAAGAAGTGGCAGATAATTGTTCTAAGGTTATCAGTTAATGTTTGCGCAAGCAACAGAGGCTTTATTTAGGTGACTTAATGAGCTTCTACTAGAAATACACTTACGGTTCCCGCAGTTTAATTAAAAATTTTCAGTGCATGAACTCGGCGTAAAGAGAACTTTACGTTCGCTATTTGAATGTACAGTACAAGCAATACCTCAATCGAAACGGCCCAAGAAAACAATGCGCATGCAGCGTCCTTCCCATCTGCAGTGGCAGTTCAGTATTTGGAAGCCGAACATTTGATAACTGCCTTATCACTGCTATAGAGAGCACTCGCGTATAACGCATCCGACAGACTTGATTTCGTGTGAGACACACGTCTCGTCTCGCTTCATTCCAAATGAGGCCTGTAGATGAACTGCGTAGTTTAGCTGCCAAGGAAAGCAAATAAAGCACATGAATAATTATTCAGTATATGTCACACAGAAAACACCAGTATTTATTTCTGATTCTAAGGCTAAGTCCGTAGTCTAAGGCTCCAGAAATTTCACCCATCTGGTGTTATTTATTGCGCACTAAAATCGCACAATACACGGTTTTCTAGCATTTCACTGGCGTCAAAATGCGACCACTGTGGACGTAATGCAACCTGTGATGTACGACGCAGCAGCCCAGCACAGTAACCAATACGTTGCTGAGTCGGATAAAAAAAATCACGTGAAAAGTGCCGCTTTATATTTCATTGGTTTCTAAATATAGCAACGTAAGGAAACAAGGGGGGAAAACAACGTGCAGCAGTTCGTAACTAAGCTTTTTACTTTGCTCTTTTCTTTTTCGATTCTTTCGTTTTGATGCCTGTTGCGTCACGTTTATTTTTGTGTGTGTGTCAGTGAAAGCCTTTGTGAGTTTTCATCGTATATATAGTCACAGTTGGACTCCAGTTACTCACCCAGGCCTCCCGCATGTACTATGTGTACCGACTTTCAGAAATTTTGTCGTTGGTGTTTTTGTAACACACGCCCCCTGCTTACTGTGAGCACGAACTGCCGAGCCGGATAATCGAATTAAGGCGAGTAAACCACCCGGCTGTATATCTAATTTACAGCGTTCTGTTCACAAGCACAGACACGAGTTGGTCGCGAGTTTAAAAGTTTCCGTTGGCTTCGGTTGCCGAGGCGAGTGCTTAAGGCACTGTGTGTAAATAGAATTACAGTTTATTCTCGAAAAACCTTCGTCTCTGCGCATACAAAGGTTTGTTGCGGTTCCACATCAAATGTGCTTAGATAACAAGCTTAGGGTAAGGTTTACTTACTTTTTTTACGTCATTTACCAACTGAATGGCCAAGGTTAAAATACGGGAAAGTAGGGTTTTGTGTGTAAGAATACACATTTTTGTCCAACTGGATACATTTTTGCATATTCTGTGAATTTGATTGTTCGTGACCTTCATGTTTATTGAAAAGTTCAGCAATAGAAGGAAAAAAATGTGACAGAGTCCGCGTACAATGTAAAACGATGTCATACGAATCATGCGGGGAAAGTGACTGCGGTGTAATCTTTTTTTTACTGAAACGTGATGAAATGACACTAATGATTTGTGAAAATGCCATACGTGCAGCAGATATATGTAGAACAGTCGCATATCTTTTACGTAACCAGTTGTTAACAGTTGAGTAACGATGCCCAGAGAGAAATGAATATTATCAACACCAGAAGGGGCAAGCTGAAATGTAGCGCTTCTACTCGCGAAGATGGTAGTCTGGGATAGTGAATGTAGACCAACATCATTTAATGGCGCTTACCTACTATTGCGTCTTAAGGTTACGCCTATAATTTTCCTTTCCATCGCTTGCTGCGTTATCCTCAATTTAGGCTGAACCCTCTTGTAAGCCTCAAGAGACAAAAATAGGGCAGAGTAGGTTAGGGAACAAACCGGGTTGCAGGATATCATAGTTGAAATCAAGAAGAAATGGCCATGGGCCGGGCACGTAGCACGTATAGGTGAAATAACCACTCGTCCTTAAGGGGAAATGAATGGATCCCCAGAGAGGGCAAACGCATGAAGGAGAGACAGGAAGTTAGGTGGGCTGATGAGATTGAAATGTTTGCAGGTGTAACGTGGCAACAGAAAGTACAAGACCAGGTTGATTGGTGAATCATGAGAGAGGCCTTTGCCCTGCGGTGGGCGTAGACAGGCTGATCATGATGATGATGATGATAATGATGATGACCCTACAATTGACGCTAACCCTACGTGACGTCTGCATTATTGGAGTGCATACGTAATGTTTATAAAATGAGATGGGCAGCCCTGCGAACTTGATTAACGTCTCACCAACATTACGCCCTTATGTATAAGGTCTTTTTCCTAAGGATTTACGAGACTTGCCGAGGCTCTGTGGTAGAATGCTTGAGTGCCACGCAGAATTCTTGCGTTTGATTCATAGTGGGTGTATAACGTAGATTCTTCGGATTCATCGGGCCAACGCTGCGAGTGTCGGTTTCTCTTAACGCTCTCGCACGTAAATTAGCAATGTCTGTTCTCACTGTTACACGACAGATATAGACTGTCGAATACAATTGGCGCACACCCACACACCGGGGCTTTTGGTATATGTGTATGCGCCACTCGTGTCTGGCGAACACAGAAAGAGAATTATTTTAATGGAGAGCTGGAGAGGTTTGCCTGGTTTTTCACCTGACAGGCTACTCCAGGTGCCGGGTGATGACAATAATTTATACAGTGATAAACACAGAACACATTCAGTTACATACACCCATACCATTCCCATAACATATACAGTCACTCACACGCACTGCACTATTTACAACGTTTCGTTCATGCCTGTGGCCCGTAAGAATGTCAGTAGCACTTTTGTGGAGTCTAACACACTAGAGCTGTTCTGCCGTGGGCATAGCATATTTTTCAACTCCAAGTGTGTGTTCTGTTGTATTTTTAAGGCCATCTTCAGAGACTCTCTCTCTGATGCGTATATCGTGCACTCACAAAGGACATGACTGATGTCATCGACGATGTTGCATTGTGCACAAAATGCTGAGTCTGACGGTCCAATTTTGTGTATGAATTAATTCGTGTGTGCAACGTTTATTCGGATGCGGTGTAAACATGTTTCATCTTGCCTGTCGAGGCTTCGCGGCATCCTGAAGTGACACGATGGATCTATCTTGTACAGAGGCCGATATTGTTGGCTAGGGTTGGTCCAAGCGTGTGTCATGTGCCAAGCGTGTGTCGACACTAGTATTGCAGCATTTTGCCTCGAGAAAGGTACCTCGACGATTTCCGCTCAAGTGTCATGCGCAGCTTTGGCAGCGTCATCAGCCCTAAGGTTGTCTCGTATTCCACAGTGGGCAGGTATTCACTGCACAACAATGCAGAGATGGAGGTCACAGGCTTTTTTGCATAGGCGTTTGATGTCCGTGACGTGTTGGTCCTGAGTGCATGGACACTTCAGTGACTGCAGCGCTGCTCTTGAGTCAGTGAAGATGACCCAAGACTCGGCTGTATGGTCCACGATGAAATTAATGGCAGCCCGCAGTGCAGCCGGTTCAGTGGCTGTAGATGAGGAGCCGTGACTAAGAGTGGCAGAGACGGCGACATTAGCAGATGGAATCCATTTGGCAATGGCGGATGACGTAGACGTAACAGAGCCGTCAGTGTAAATATGACGGTGAGCTCTGTAGCAGTATTTATTTATTTATTTATTCAAAATACCTTACAGGCCCAACAGGGCATTGTGTAAGGGAGCATAAAGGGAATACATACTTTAATTGGTACAATTTCCATACAAACAATAACATAAACTAAATGTCAATTATTATACAAATTCTAACAGGAAGAAGATTGAGAAAATATTAATAATAATTTTAATAGGAATAGAACGACAATGAACATCAGATGAGTATACGCGTGAGATAATGATTTAAAACAAGCTAAAAAAACAAGCACAAATTGTGAAAAGACTTTCCAAATGCTCTATAGTGAAATATCTAAGTGCTGGTCTGGGTGTGCGTTTCTTGCTCTTGAACCCAGACACGAAGGTGACTATGGTTCATGAAGGAGTTCTCCACGATGGTTCTGCATGCACTATATACGCTCTGATAGTGTAGTGGGAGAAGGCTCCGCACAGGACTACAGTCTGAAGCAAGCGGATGATCCGGCACTCTGGTGGCATAACGCAAGTGAACTCGAAGAAACTCCTGCTGCAGAAGAACAGGAGCTGAAATGCGCCTACTTTCAGCAAGGGTTCCGATGCTTGATGTGTTCTTTGGTAGGCCAAGACACACCCTCAGGGTTTTTGCTTGAGCCCAGTAAGTGCTTGTATGTTGACTCGAAAATGTTCCATGTATGTTCCAGGCGGGCCGCGTCCACGTTGGTACTGTCAGGCCGAGCATTGTGGCGTCATCCTTGACCTTCTGGACTGCCCGTAGTTTGTCTTGATAAGACGCGCTTCGCACCATCGTCTGCCGGTGAAGCCATTGTTTTTCGGTATCGGCGAGAGTCTCGGGAAAGCCCGCCAGCATGTCATTTAACAATTTTTCTGGCATCAAACATTCTAATCATCTAGGGACAAACATGGCGCGATCCCTACTACGATATAAACAGTACCATCACCGAGTACACAACTACACATGCTGCAGGCCGCGGTTAGGGCAGGGGCACGCGAAAGTATAGAAATGAATAGAATTCAAAGTAGCAGACTAGGTGCTTGCGTTGTCGAGCCTCGATGGGTTCGCCCCCTTTAGGGTGCTGGAATTATTTGAAGAGCCTGATGGCGTCACGAATGCGGCATCATAGGCCCGCAACAAAAAACACATTCGATTAAAATCCGGTCGCTAATAATTACATTTTCTTAGCTATGCTTCTACCTGATCAAACTTATGGACCCCGTCCTTCCTTGAAAAGCTGTTCTCGTGCGGCTTTTTAAGCTATGTAATTTTCCCTATTTCTAGCGTTATTCTTTCCCTGGAACAACACACGAAAGAACATTCTCATGACCACCTGAGAACATGTTTCGCATTACGTTTCACTGAAGTCCGAATTTATCTGCTTCGTACATTCCTCCATGTCGGCTGTCTGTTTTGTCCTAGGAAGCTCATATTTTAAAATATTGACACCACTAATTATTGCAACTAAGCCTTTACGAAAGTTTTCTGCCACTATATTTTTACTATCAGAACTGATTATGTCTGAAGTAACGCCGTTGTTATCCGTGCGAAACTTTGCGTGTGTGATCAAAAAGTTGACTGTTGAGCGAGTTGATGATTTCAAATAGAGCCATCGTGAGGGCATTGTCTATAGTTGCGCCCTCACGGTGGTTTCTATGTGTGCGTGTATCAATCACAGAAAGCAGCCCCTAGCATAGCATAGCAATGAATCGTATAGCATTAGCAATTGGGTGGGAAAGTGAAGCTGAGGAGGAAGGACAATTGAATAATTTAGAGTATGCCATTGACTGTATAGTACATTGATGCACCGCTGACAGTTGATATGATTGATTTACTGATTTATTGATTGACTTATTCATTGATTGACTGATATGTGAGGTTTCATGTCCCAAATATACCATATGATTGTGAGAAACGCCGTAGTAGAGGGCCCCGGAAATATCGACCATCTGGGATTCTTTAACGGGAACCCAAATCTTAGCACACCGTCCTACAGCATTCTTGCCTGAAATTGAATATGCAGCCGTCACAGCCAGTATTCGATCCCACGACCTGCGCGTCAGCAGCCGCGAGTACCTTAGCCACTACACCTCCGCGGTGGGGCCTGACATGTGCGAAGCAGCTCCCTCCTATAGTTTAATGGATATGCATAGCATAGTAGATGGAGCGTTAGAGAAATACAAGTGGGGGTGAAAAAGAAGAAATCTGAATGTGAAGAGAAGAAAAAAAGAGGAGGGGAGGGCCATTCAGAGCATAGGTGTACAATTTGGCAGAGGGTTAGCAAAGGGAAGTGAGTGTGAGGACTGATGTGAAGGTTAATAGAACGAAATTAATGAGGGAAAAAATGAAAGACCCTGTGGATTCTAAAGCGTGTTCGGCGAAAACTTGCTGCACTTCCACCGAATATGGCGTGTCTTTTTTTTTGTGCATGGTAATTAAAATTGAATAGCGTTCTGTGTCCAAATATCTGTGCTTGCCATTTTCATTCCCTCTACTTTCATTTCGTCATGCTAATTTGTTCGTGGGGCTGGCTTTCGCGAAGCCATGACCACTTTGTCTCGGTGCTCTTAAAAGGGGGACAAAGTGCTCCTAGTACGAACACGCGGTAATACGGAATGGCCTTGCCGATCGTTGTGAATCACGCACGAGTGCGCATGCTCTCTCCAGAAACAGGGTCACACTCGCGCACGCCTTCACAGCAACCCTCTGGCTCGTCCGTCCCTGCATCAGAAAAGGGTATCGCGTGATTGCTGAGAGAAGGCAAGAGGGAAGGGCCACAGCTGTGGCGGTGCAACTGTTGCTAGGCGCTGTGTGCCATCACGTGATTGCGGAGAGTGTGTGAGAATGAGTAGCATTGTTCTAGGGTATGGACGGACAGATGAACGGATGGACGGATGGAGCGATGCTGCGAGCATGAGTGATTAAAGGCTTTTGCCCTAAAAGTTCAGGCGTCAAGATAAACCTTAGCTTAACGACGTCCAGCATAGAAAAGAAAGCGGTGAGAAATAGAATGAGGGTGAGGAGCAGTGACTTGAAGGTAGGAAGAGGGAAAGCAGGAGAGGTGATACGAAAAGAGATAATGAGGACAAAGGTAAACGAAAGTAGATGCAGGGGACATGATATAGAAATAGATGAAGAGGACAAAGGTGAACCAAGGAAGATGCCGAAAAATATACAGAAAAATACGGATGAGAGACACACGATACACGAGAAACTGGAAGTAAAGAGATAGAAAAAAAAAGAAATATAATGTGTGTTCGCCAGGTGGTGCTCCTTGCAAGCTCTGCTCTTGAGGATTCTGTTTACTCAAATTCCTCAAGCATGCAACTGGTTTTTATTTTGTGATGTGAGCTGTAGTACTCCGTTTATGCTCCTTAAGGAAAATTCATTTACTTATTTATACGATGCTTTTTACGCGACAGACGTACAGACGCAGTTTTCTCTTTTTACCCCAATATCAGTGCTTAAGCATTCAAAAATTGGCGTTTGCCTGGACGAGAGAACTCGTGGCTCTGCGCACTACACACGAATTTATTGACTGAGTACATCGGTACATAGGTGGTATATCGCTACATGGGTGGTATATCGATACATGGGTGGTACAAGAGGTGCATAGACTCATGGGTGGACTGAGTACATGGGTGGTGCTTTTTTATTTATAACCGGTGTTACAGCGCACGCAGTCATTCTTTGACGCGGATGCCACCAGTATAAGTGACGCCTTAAATACTGAAGCTCCGTCATAACGACAGAGCAAAAAGCTCATGGATGTTCCCTTTTAGTGGTTGTCCAGTTATTGTGGGCGCAGGCGGTAATCATTGCGTATGGATATCAGAGCTCACGCATGGTATAAAGAAGCACAAAGTCAAAATTCTTTATTCTAGGACACGATGGGAGGCATCATCGATACTTGGCAAGCAGTATCTCACAAAACGGAGCTGGTACACACAAACATAAGAAGCATCCAAAGTGTAAGCGGTGCTCTCCACTTTAATTTTTGCCTCCATCTGGATTTTATCTACGTAAACGTCGCTGTGATGTGGGTGTAAATTGGGGTTGCCTTCGCAAAGGCATGCACCACGTGAATTTAGGTGACCAATGGTGCAGCGTGGGATTCTTGCTACACCGAAAAAAAAAACATCGGTCACTATGGTTATGACAGTATTTACCATCGACGAACACTGCAACATTGATTGACGTTCATACAAGCTCTAAAGCGGAACATCGGCGTTTGCATTTCGGACGTAGAAAGTACTCAGCGATACAAAAAAGTATACCTCATGGTCGATTTCGTATATTCTCAGTTTTTTTAATGGTCACGAAAGCACCCCGTAGTGCTTGTATCGCAGCTTGTTGTGTAAGTCGTATGGACGTGCAAGTGATGATGGTGTTTTCTTCTTATTATTTAGTTCTTTATATATTTTGTGCGCCACACTAATAAACCTCACTCCAACATAGCCATGGTGGATATCACTGTTTTCTTATTGCGTTGTTCAGATATTCTTCGAAAGATGTGCCAGGAAGGTAAGCATAATGGTAGCGGCTTTGGGTAGCATGCAAATTGCCTGACATTCGAGCTGTACTTGCCTGGCTATGCGTTTCTTTTTTTTCCTCATTGCTGCAACAGTAGGTTTTTCCTAAGGACACGCGTGTAGACTGCGCGTGTTTCCTCCAGATAAATGCGACCTTTTTATTCTCAAGTGCTTCAGCATTTCAAACAACACCTAAACTCTACGTTTTCTACTTGGAGGGAAAAGCGATGTTGACCTGAAAGCCGTGCTCGCTGAGCAATAAACGGAGAACCACGCTCTTATTCATCTTGTGAAAAAAAAAAACATGAGGATGTAAAAAAAATACACGTGCGAGGCGTGTAAACGAAGGCTTTCATAAAAAGTGAGATGTTTATGGTTCTGTGTTCCGCATCGTGCGCGCTCTCGGCGTTCTTCTGCAGATCTTGAGGTTCCTTCATAACGACTTCGGCCAGGTGGTGTGGATGCATATGCGATGACTGCACTGATGCGTCGAAGCTTGTAGTGACTTATCTTTGTGTTGGTGGTGCTAGCGATGAGTAACAATCTTGTTTCTGTAATATTCGCACGCACAAACGCGCGCGCGCGCACACACACACACACACACACACACACACACACACACACACACACACACACACACCACACACACACACACACACACACACACACACACACACACACACACACACACACACACACACACACACACACACACACACACACACACACACACACACACACACACACACACACACACACACACACACACACACACACACACACACACACACACACACACACACACACACACACACACCACACACACACACACACACACACACACACACACACACACACACACACACACACACACACACACACACACACACACACACACACACACACACACACACACAAACAAATATTGAAAACTTCATGCGAAAAGAAGGTTGATCATTGAAGTTGCAATAATTGAAGGAAACGAGGTTAACATCGAAGCTGTGAAAATTGAAAAAAAAAGAATGTTGACTATTGAAGATGTGGCAATTGAAAGAAAAAGGTTTATTAGTACGCCCTCTACGATGCTACTCATGCACATAGGACTTATCATTATTGCGGGGAGTAAACTCCCTTTAACGCTTTTCTTAACTTTAAGCAAATGATTAATGCGAGTTATCCTGTCAAACGACGCATTCGACGGCATGTATACTCACGCATGGTCACTTCTGCGTATTTGTACCCACAGGTTCCTTCGTAATAAACTTCACTCGTTAGTCAGCGCTTGTCTAGGTGTGTACCTTCTCCTTCCGTGTTTCCTAGTGCGCTGTGAGCTATTATGGATCTTCACCAACTAACCCAATCAAATACCTTGTTGCAGTTATTTTACGTCTCCTTTCTCTCTTTTCTTTATTCGCCTCACCCCTTGCCCTCCCAACTGCAGGAATGCAAAGCGAACATGCGTCGGGTTGACCTCTCTGCCTTTCGTTTCTCCCCTACCTCCTCTTCCTGCTGCCTTTTCTTCTTTCTAATAGAAATAGACATGCTGAAAAAACTTGGAATGATGTAGTTCCTATCGCATCAAAATTATAGCAACAGGTATCAAGTGATAACCCTTTTCAGTCAGGCAAAAAATTGCGTAAATAAAATTCCCGAACTACGTTCGCTTCCGAGCTCCACGTGCGTGTGTGCTGAAATTCCTTGAAGGTCTATATTTTTTCTCCGATCGTAGCCTACATAAGTGAGGGCTCCTAGATGCTCGGTCAAAAAGAGCTTTCTTTCCTTCACGTTCACTGTTTGAGATTTTCCTGTTTGTTGACTTGCTTCCTCACGTTAAAAAAATGTATACCTATTGTACCAGTTGTGGCGTATTCAGTGAATAAATGCACCGCGTTAAACTCGTCTGCTGTCCCTTGTTTGCCAAGTCTTTGGGATGCAATAAAGGTAGGGTTAACAGTTACGTCCCAATAGATTGTTATCCGAGATAAGGCCTCGAGATCCCTTGAAATGCGATGCGACTGAGCTGCTCCCTAATCAATTTAATGGCTCGTTTTGGCTATGTCTCCCTCTTCACACGTGCCGTTTGGAGTAGGAACGGGTTTTGTGTATAATATTCGGATACAGGAAGAGTGGATGTCTGGTCGATGGCGGGAGCTTTGAGGAAACAAGGTCACCGAACACGTGGCAAGCGAGCGTGTCATAATCTCCAAGTTTTGCTGTACTGGAGTGGCATCGAAAAAAACATGACACATGCTGTTCAGCACACATCTAACATCGTACGTAATACGATGCATGTGTATGAAAGCAGCAAAATGTAAATAAAAACTTCAAGAATGTCTTTTTTTTTTCTGGTGGGGGAAGACTAAGTAACCAAATTTAAGTGGAAGGGTGCGAGAAATCACAGGAATTTGGTGGCTGAGTTCATACTTGTGAAGGTCGGCAGCAAAAAGCAAATATTACGCATATTTTAGGCACGAAATCGATACAAACGGGTTAGGTACCGTGCTTTTGATTTAGAAAGTGCATGGATATGTAATTTAAAATACCGAAGTGTTTATTACACCGCGCTGACAATGCGACACTATGAAGTAAAAAAGTAGGCGTTCCTTACACTTCGCTGATAAATTCAGGGGCTTTAACTAAAATGACCCAGTGCTGTCACCCCCAGTGGCTCTGCGTTAAAAAAAAACTTTTGTTTCTGCACATTACTGCCAGATGGCGCCATATCTCACGCAGCGCCTCCAGACAAAAGACTACCGTCTCTCTACGTCATTTGCAGCGAAGCACGGAGAAACACGGGCAATATTTTTTTGTGCGTTGTTGTGCATAGGCGTCGGCAGGGGGATGCAAAAAGGGGCGATTGCTCCCCTCAATCCACACCAGCACTTGCCAACACCCAAGCTACATCCCTGTTCTCCCCCTCCACAAGCAGCTATGCAACACGCGTTTGCACTTCCCAAGGCGAAGTCCCACTGACGATCATGCTGTTTTGCATCAACCAGTTATGTGTGATTCACCATGCAGTTCGTGCAGAGCCGTTCAACAGAGCAGGTTCACTTAAGTGAGCGGAGCCATTCGGAGCCGCTCACCCAAATCAGCCACTTTGACCATCTTTACTTTCTATCACTTAACGGGAAAAGGTTAATCGCACGTTGAGCCGCGCCCTCTTGTTGGAAATTGCTATAAAGACCTAGACAGGTGCTACAGGGACATGCTGAACACAAATATTGACATTAATGAACTATCATCGATGTCATTTAGTAAAAATGGTTGACCATTTAGTGTAGTTCCAAATGCTGCCAAAAGACGACCTCCGCCATTCACCCATCACACATGGAAGGACACGTATTCAGAAAAAGAAAACTATCACAGCATATCCACGGAGTGAATGATGATGAGTGGGGCGAAGCGTCCCGTACTTGCTTGTGTCCATTCGTTTGTGCGTCCGGAGGGTCGGACAGAATGATATGTGGGGCTTAACGTACCAAAACCACCATATGATTATTAGAGACGCCGTAGTGGTGGGCTCCGGAAATTTCGACCACTGGGGGTTCTTTAACATATACCCAATTCTGAGCCCGCGGGCCCAGAACATTTTCGCCTCCAGTTGAAATGAAGCCGCCACAGCCGGGATTCGAACCCGTGACCTGCGGTTCAGCAGCCGAGTACCTTAGCCACTTGACCACCGCGGCGGGGCGAGGTTCGGACAGAGGCGCGGACGAATGAATGATCGGACGTATGAAAGAACGCACATACGGACAGACGCATGGATGGACGGAAGCTGGGACGGACGCGTGGTCAGACGGACAGAACAGACGGATGCACGGACAAACAGATGGACGTAAGCATGAGAAAGGATGTTCGGAAGCATGAGAAAGGACGGAAGCGCGCGACAGTAGATGCAGGTCACGCTCTTTCGAATAAAGCATCGCTTTTATCATCATTACCAACACTTTCATTAGTAATATCTTTGTAAATGTCGTGCATTTATGAGTGTAATTTATGTGGGATGATCACCGTTCCAAGTGATGACCCGTTACTTGTTTTTTCGCCCGCTGACATCATCGTAAACTTGAAAATTATCGCATTTTATGACAACACCATTGCGTATGTAATCCAAAAGCTTTCAAATATATCTCTTTTAAGGAAATGAAATTAAACATGGCTGACCTGGAAGTTGATCATGACGTTTTTTATAGTGGAAATGCAATCCGATCCTCTTTCGAGCAGTACTTTCACAGCAGATAGTATTTGTGCTCCTATTTTACTTTTTTTTTTCTGTGTGTTGGCCGCTTATTATTCGAGCGATCAAGGACATTAGTAACATTCTGGACTTGTTGCACAAAATTCTCATCGAGTGATGGGTGGGTCATGGAACACGGGTCGTTTGTTACGTAATAGGTCATTTTGTTGAACACTGGCGTCTTGCTTCACACCGATGCCTGTAGACACTCCACGAATATGCTATCAGCACTTAGGCAAGCACCGAGCCGAAAACCTTGATTACGGACCGAAATAGTCATTGCACCATACATGATCTTTTAACCTCTACCTGTGCTGCATAGATTTGCTGAATCTCGTGTTTCCTTGCATAATGAAAGCTTTCGCGTGGTCATTGCCAAAGCATTCACGCTACAAGCAAGGCCACGTCCACACTTCTGAAAAATCCACGATGGAGGTAATTAAGGCTGCTTCACAAAGCATCAAGTAACCCTGGGAGGTAATAATGACACTCAGTATCACCAACCGACCTCTCATGCCTCTAACATTAATTCAGATAGAGTTCCTTTCGTTAAAGTAATTCACCGATGTTTTTATTATGGTTTGTCTGCCTCCTTTTTCAACAAACTATCCGAAAACACGTAGGGTGACTAGCGAAGGTTATTCGAAATTCGAGGATTTACCTTGTGGTGGAGGGCTGAAGGGGGGATAAAGTTAATTGACGTGACAGATATGCTGGCGCACTATAATGACACGTACGGCGGTAGATGCTGACTGAGGCGAACAAAAAGAAACACTTCACGCCATCTTCTCAGTCCAACTTGGAGAAAATTAGAAGTGGTTAAAAGCTGCTGAGTTGGAAAAATTGACGCGTCTAGTCACACAGGACTATCGCGATTAGTTTCAGAACTAATGTACACTAAAGCTGTGAACTTTATATAGACTTCACACCATGAGTTGATGAATCGAAAGAACACTTTTGCAATGCAGTGCAACATTGTAATGCACCAATGAAGATAGCTGCGATGAGGAACAGCAAGGGTGGGGTTTTCGGTATTGTTAAAGTTCGCGCAGTCACTTCTTTATTATCGCTAAACAAACCTACAGTCACAGAGATAAAATCATGGGTGCATCTCTTACAGACATTTCAAGACTATTCTATCAATCGATTTTTAAATAATTATGCACGAATAATCGCCTTCACCATGTGATGTGCTACTTACGAATGTTGCCTTTTGAGTAAAATAAGACCAACTACCAAAAAGACATCGATGGCTCGCGTCATCTTTTCCATAAGTTTGAATATAGAATAAGAAAGCATATTTCTTTACTTCTATGTTTTTATGCTAATCTGTTACCTGTTGCATGTTGCACGTCGGAGTATCATGAAGCTACTCCGACGTCAGTACAAAATACGTATTCATTTTTTGTTAAATGTACTACTCGCTACATACCACTAAATGTTCGGTTTATTTGATGCCAGTGCCAAAGCGGAAATTTGAACTTGGGCATGTGGGAGGGCAAAAAGAAACAAAAAGGCAATGAAAAGCGTTAGAGAGTATTTCATTAAGTGAACCATTAACTCACACTAACTATATATATATTAAGATTATTTGTTTAACAGGGTCAGGACGTACAAGAAAATATCATACAGAGTTTTATGGGTTAAACGCTCGGTAACGATAGTTAAGCGCTGGTTATAATATAGGTGCTAGTTGATAGTGTACACACGTCAGACATGTATGTACTGTTCCGCATGTTGAAACGCAGAACGCTAGCTCCTTAGCTCGTCAAGTGCGCACCATTTTAATTGGGTCTAGGGTCAGTGGCAATTGTTATGAAAGAGAACACGGCGACGCCGCTCCACCTTCAAGGTGATTGCCAGCTCTCGCGTAATCGCCTTGAAGAGAAGAGTCGCAATTGTGCTGCTGGTTTTATAGCAGCAACGAATGGTTGCTGTGCTCACCGCGAGATGACGCGAGACTAGACTGTGGTTGCTCTCGCTTCCGCTTGAACGCGCTGACAGTGGCCGCCTAAGCGCGCAGGCCACGCGCTTCCGTGTTCGCTTTCATAAATACTGACACTGTACATTTCATCTTCCGCTATTTCCCCACGATATTTCTGGCGTGAGCACTTTCCAGTCTGCCAAAGTGGATACGTAAGCCGACGCACGTTCACAACACTTCGAAAAAAAAACACACACACAAGTAAAACACTTACACCAAGACAGTGCTTTAAGCGACAATCTCATTTTATGATCAAAGCCTGGTATATTGATACACGTACTCTAGGCATAAATGGGAAGCCAATAGCTTCGTCGAGCTGTGCGTTTTAGAGCCCCTGCCACGTATTCTCAGTACCCCAATTGCAGTGACTTCACTTGCTTCTCTCGGCGTAAGTGAATCTATGGTTTTTTCCAATTATTATTTATTTTTTACTACCTTTGTTCGTTCTTTGCTTTTTATTGAGCATTACCCGTATCACCCACGCTATCGAACTCTGTATATACTTCGAGTAAAACGCTGTAGATCATTACGATCTCAGTGAGTGACGCCAACTTTGTGGAGGGAAGAAGTACGAGGGGGGATAGATAGGTAGCGGAACACATAGACGAGTGTGCGTGCGTGCGTGCGTGTGTGTGTGTGTGTGTGTGAGCGGGTGCGTGCTAGGACATTTGCGAGAGGAAATGTTTTCGTACATCATTGATCGCCTTCTTGCAGGCATCTTTCTGTTTAGATCGCTAAAAAGTGGGCACTCGGCACACTCCCATCGTGAGAGCTCTCCTGCAGATTGCACGGACGCGTGCCTTCCGTGACTGAAATTTTATGAAAGCACGTCATAATATTGAATAATTGCAATAAACACAGGTGAATGATATTGCTGTGGGACACGAATACGTCCCAAAAAGGGCGACAAATATTCTTTAGAGTGCAATTGCTGCAAAGTTATTCGCGTGTTCACGTTTCCTCTCCAACTCCTTCTATGTTTTTTCAATATTCTTCGAAGAGCATGCTTTCGACGGCTCAACAGTAGCTCCTGCGAGAGTGCAAGAAAAAAAAAGGTCGTCAGGTTTTCATCAGTCCACTAATGCAGCTCTTTTCTCGAAATAGGGTGCGCTGTCGATTGTTCACAGCACTGCGCAGCCTTCCGAGGCAAGTATTTCGTGGTGGTGTTTAGAAAGAACATCAACAACAAAAAAAAAAAAACGACGTCAGGCGTACCTTGTTTCGTGTTGCTACGTGGTGCCATAATTGCTGTTCTCACGCAAGGAGTTGCTTGTGGCGCAGGTTCTTATGCATACTAAAGGCGACAGCTTAATTGAATTCGTGGCACTTGCGGCAATCACCTTATGTGTGCATCTTTGACCTTTGTGGTGACCTCATTTTATCTCCATGGGTTCGATGTGATAAAAATGGCAGCATGTCGACTGGGTGAATGATGTAGAGTGGGGTGAAGCGTCCGTCCGTCCATTAGTTCTTCATTCCGTCCGTCCATGCGTCCGTCTGTGTGACCGTCAGTGCGTCCATCCGCCCGTCTGCGCGTGCCTCTGTTTTTGCGTCTGCACGTTAAGCCGTGCGTCCGTCCGTCCCTGCGTTCGTCCATGACTCCACCCCGGCGTCTGTACATGCGTCCATCTGTCCGTGCAGCCACCCGTGCATCCGTCCATGCATCTTTCTGTGCGTCCGTTTGTCCATCCAGTCAGCACTCCAAGTGCCACCATCTCGCATCTTTTCATCATATATTCCGCATTAGGGAGCCTACATGAACGGCCGTTTTAGGGTGGAGACATCTTAATAAGTGCCTTCAAGAAACTCAGCCAAAACCAACGGGCAACGCGGCACGCTGTTGCCAGCTTCCACCAAATTCAGCATAGTTTTCTGTGCGCCGCCATTTTGGAGCCAGCCGCCGCTCCCTCCAGCACGTCAACATTGTGTCGACCACTCATCTGGCATCTGACTGCAGATGCATTTGTGACAAACAGCTAGAATTTAATTCAGCTGGTCTATTCAGCATTATTGTAGGGAGGCGACCGAGCATGTATACCTACGTACAGCGTCGGTGCCCAGCCCTTGTAACAACACACAACACCTGGGCTTTTGACAGCAGCGGTTCTCAGGGTCGTGTAAGCGACCCAGTTCTCAAAGTGAGCGCACGAAGAAATTCGCAGCCCACACACAAACACTTGCGACGTAATACTGAGGTTACGCTGACACGAACGCAAGCGTGGCAACAGCTCAGAGTAGCGAGCGCGTCTCCGTACGAACGCGCGGACGCGTCCCGTTCGTGGGCTTCCTACTCGCAATGCGTGGACGCAGCAACGACAACTTCGGTTATCTACTCATTCGCGAACACCGCGGAACACATATACGTGTGCCGCAGGAAAAAACAGTGAACGAAATACGCAGTACTCACAGAGCAAATGCGAGACGCACTGGTGGGCTCCCAGCCGTCTCGCTTCACTTGAGCCAGCCATAGTTGTCGTCGGCCAGGACTCGCTGGGAAGCGGAACATTCGCACCCCCTTTCTGTTGTGGTTAGTGCAGAGCGGTACGCAGCATCCAGGCATTCTAAGGCTTCACCGGCAGCGTTTAACACGCTACCGCAACGTTCGACGCCGTATTGAGAACTAAACGCAACCGGGCGTAGACGCAGTGCGGGCACCAAGATGGGGCGACAGCGCGGCGTTGCTGTCTGGCAACATTGTGTTTTGGCGGGCGGCGGTGCGTTGGCGACATGTAGTGGGTCAAAGGCTGACATCACCCTAAACACGGCCGTTCATGTAGGCTCCCTATTCCGCATATAAAAGCACCGCCATCCAGCGGACATTCCAAGGACTAAACGAGAGGTGGATCACGCACCCTTCTTAGGGCTTGCGCTTCGTGTCTACTTCCCACCTTTGACCACCTCGAGTTCATGGTATATACTAGTTCACTGTATTCATGGCACTGTGGCCCAACGCTCGCTAAGCCTTTCTAAACCAAGGAGGTTACGCCCAGCGAGTATAACGTAGCAACCCTCTCTTGTCAGATAGTGCTTAATGTATATACCAATGGCTGCTAATGGGGAATGAGAGACAGGAGAATTCAGCTTTTTGATAACGCGCACACTGCGAATGTTTTATTGTTCAACAACGCACAGCAGAAATTTCCCACCGGCACCATTTTGCAGGTAAAAACGTAATACATGTTATGTACTACGACGAAGGATGAACAGGTGCCGCTTTAGGAAGCTTTGTCCCTAAAACAAAGATGAAGCAAAAATTGGCAGATCCCACGTACAGTGGGAATCGATGATATGCGAAGCATGAATGAAAAATGTTCATATGTCACTTTAAAGTCAGCGCCACGTTACGAGGTGGAAGTAAATGATGCCGTACTTGACTTCCGTTTCATAATTATAATGTTCGGATGTGTCGTTTACCTTTGTCATCTATTCATGTCACGTGATACCGCATTTAGTTTATGCGGAGCTAGCGAAACGACCGCGAGCACACTATGAGAGTAGTTTGTTGTCATGTTCATACATGACACGCGTGTCAGGATTATCACGTTTGCACTAGTCGTATATTTCGTCATCCATTCACGTCACGAAACACCGAATTGGGGATATGTGGAGCTAGGAAAACGGCCGTGAGCGCATCATGAAGGGCCCAATATACTCCAATGTAGCGTTGACGCGCGTGCACGCTGGGCACAGCGACGCTACGTCAGCAAAACGGGAGCACTTTATAGTCCGACGCTGTTCTGGGTAACTAAGATTTTACCATTCGTCACTTACATTTTTCGCGGATTTATTTTTTAATTAGTGAATAAAAACGTTGCGCAGTAGAAAAAATTTTGTTTCATGCTCTCTTAGGTTTTTTGGGGGTTTTTTGGCTTCCGTCGCCTTTTTACCTCACCGCATTCCTCACTGTCAAAGATGGCGTCCGCCAGTTACAGCTCGTCAACGTCGCTTACGGAGGAATCACCACCGCGTGCCGCGAGTCCACCAGCAGCGTGCGAACGATGCAAAGGCTGCTTAACGATATCGGCTTTTCCTTTCGCAAACGGAAGAGAAACTGTGAGCTTTTGGAAAGAGACGACATCATCACGTGGCGACGGTGGTACCTGCGTACCATCCGACAACTTCGCGCTCAAAAACGGTACGTGCATGATGAGTTGTGTAACCATTACATGAATAATTGAATGGTTCATTCACCCAGCAACCTGGGTCCACGCGTCAGTAAATCACGTCACAATAATTTTAAAAATTGCTCTCGAGTTCCCAAAGATGCGACTCGCGTTTCCTGCAGCGAAACGCGAGCAAACGCGAGCCGACGCGGACTGCGAGACGCGGACTGCGCTGGTGAAATCGAAACCGAAACACCCGTCGAAGCGGTCGGACTACTTGGCGCAGTAGCACATGTGCATAGGCTCCGCCCACGTAGCCTTGGCCGTGCTGCCACAGAAATTTGTCGCCGGGTATAGATAGATAAATAAATAGATACGCTCAATGTTGCCGAAGTTCGCTAAAAAATGCTTCGCATTTAAAAGTCAGTGCAGTATTGTGAGAGTGCTCTTTTGTGTGAACAGTCGATACATTGACGTCTCGGCAAGCAAAATTCGCCTTTAGTGCTCTTTTTCTTACAAAATAAGCACCATTGAAGTACGCTGGAACATCTCTTTCAAAGCGAAACATAACAGAATAGGGCACCGTACGCACGCAATATTAGTTGTTCAAAACCCACGTATAATGCATAGCCGTTCGAAGTACAAATGTGAAGAGTGGCAGCTTGGGCTAGTTGGTATGGCATGACGATAGTTATAGCGCGAGAACAAAACGATGACAGAGAGACAAGGACACGAAAAACACGAGCGCATGTGAGATTTTAAAACTTTTCACCCAATACAAAATGCTCAGCCACAAGTGTTCATTGTCATCAGCCACAGGATCAAGAGAGTGCACATGATTTCTTACAGATGTGTAGCCGGTACCTTTCCTAATTCTCCGCATAATGACCAATAATGGCCAAGTGGATTCTTTCCTTCTTCAAAATGTTATAGTGATTTATTGTATAGTGGATGCCCTGCTAGTGTACTTGTATAACTTGGCCCAAGAGAGTTCCCAACGGTATCTATAAGGACCACTCCTCCAGCTTTCAGTGTCACTGCTAGACCAACACGAAAATATTCTGCAACAATGACTTATTTACATACATCATGAGAAAAAAACGGAAAAAAATACCGCTAAAGTCATTATTCCCAAACATTTTCATTGTGAAACTTAATCTGGGAAGACAACACAAGTTTGAGAAATGTTACTAGGTCTGGAAAAAGCTTTTCCGAGCCATGATAGGGAAAGCAGTATATATTGATAAAAAGTTAGACATAGACGCTAACATACTAGACTTTGCTCACGATAAATCATCTGTACGGTAATATTTCTTGCTCGTCATAAGCGATAATGGAATCACTCCAAATATATCACAAATACATCCAACAGCCCGTGCACACCGCTCGTAACATGAGCATCGAGGGTTTTGTATAAGTTGCAAACTGAACATCGTTTTTATCTTAGGCTGTTTTGCACAGCTGTACGCAGTGTAGATACACGGGTGGCTGCTTCAATAAAAGAGGCGTTGAGTACTAAACACCTTCAGTTAAATGGTATTTATGTGTTCGTACATTGTTCTGTTGATCGACTCGCTTGGGGGATTCCGTGCTGAAGTGTTGTCATCCTGGATCCCCAACGCCAACATAGCTCTCGCAGGTCGGCCCGCCGTCCGCAATCTCCTGATGCCGTCTAGCCCTCAACGATCGATGCCCTGTATTGAGATTTCTTCGACCCTGTCCTAACCTTTTCACTTTTATCAATCATCACTTCCCATTATATTCCTTTAAATTCAGCCTCATCGCATTCAGTTGTGAGCAACTGCTGTGGTGGCGCACTTAGATGGAGACAGTTGCGGGGCTCACTTCTCTATTTTTTTCTCATATTTTGAACTCACTACTCCCCTTTTATTATATCACTGGTTTGCTTGTTCTAATCTTATACTCACTACGCTGTTCATGTTTCTTTCCTTCCTTGGTTGTGACTATAAACGACCTGCGACGAAACCTTCCCGTCAAACAAACTTGCAAGACCTCAACTTGAATCTTCCGCTTGGTCCTCGGCAGTCGTCTCTTTCCACTTGCTATGTTTATCTCTAACGTGTGTCACAAAGAACACACAACACCAAATTGACAAACGTGAGGGAAGGGTTATGTATGTCCCAAAAGTAGTTTGCCTCCCTCGTTCGAACATCCGGACATAATTGAGACACCTAGAATATCGCAAGCAGCTAAGTGTTTTTTATGACATCGTAATGTGAAGCCATGCTCACCAGTAATAGACGCTAGAGCTACAATATTACTCTAGTTTCTCAATCTAGGCGTGTGGGCAGAAAAACTTTCGCAGCATATTACGTCACACGCTTGGTCATTAAGCGATGCGACCCCAGGTGTACCAAATGCAGCATGTACATCCCAGATTTTTCTCCTTGCCATCATAAGCTTACGCACCCCGGAGGCTGAAGAGCAGCTCTCAGTAGATCACGTGCATTATAAAGTTTCAGCGCAGATTAAAGTGCTTGCGTCAGCGTGTTCCGCACTCTGAAGCTTTGCTGCACGTTATCCGAAAAAGTGCTAGTATTGCACGACGACAATCCCGGTAAAGTAATTTTCTTCTAAAGCTTACTCGTTTCCCTGAACGCTGGCGTTAGGAAGCGAAAAACATCACGCTGCAGTGATGGACCAAAACCACCTAAAACGTTTCGCCACTTGTAGAGTCGCAAGCGCAAACCTCGTTAGAACCATTCAAAGGTGAATTTGGAGATATCTATCTATCTATCTATCTATCTATCTATCTATCTATCTATCTATCTATCTATCTATCTATCTATCTATCTATCTATCTATCTATCTATCTATCTATCTATCTATCTATCTATCTATCTATCATCTATCTATCTATCTATCTATCTATCTATCTATCTATCTATCTATCTATCTATCTATCTATCTATCTATCTATCTATCTATCTATCTATCTATCTATCTATCTATCTATCTATCTATCTATCTATCTATCTATCTATCTATCTAGTCTATCTATCTCTGTCTGTCTGTCTGTCTGTCTGTCTGTCTGTCTGTCTGTCTGTCTGTCTGTCTGTCTGTCTGTCTGTCTGTCTGTCTGTCTGTCTGTCGGTCTGTCTGTCTGTCTGTCTGTCTGTCTGTCTGTCTGTCTGTCTGTCTGTCTGTCTGTCTGTCTGTCTGTCTGTCTGTCTGTCTGTCTGTCTGTCTGTCTGTCTGTCTGTCTGTCTGTCTGTCTGTCTGTCTGTCTGTCTGTCTGTCTGTCTGTCTGTCTGTCTGTCTGTCTGTCTGTCTGTCTGTCTGTCTGTCTGGAGCCCAACTTTTGGAAGCAGAAGAAAAATGTAATAGGTCATCGAACAGCCACATTTTTGCTTGCTCAATCTGTAGAAAACTCCAAGATTTATGGTGCAAAAAGTGGGAATATTGATCAAAATTGAACACATAAAAGCGTTAAGAAAGTGCGCTACGTCAAGCCTCTCGCTGACAGGAACTATCACACGCCTGTTTAAAAAACGGGTGCCGCCAAGAAACTAACTTTATCCTATTCGGCCTCTGAATTCGGACGAAGCGCATCTTTCATAAAGGGGCGTAGTGCTGCCGCGTTCAGTGAAGGAATTCACACAACGAGTGGAGAATGCGAGGACTTGATTCAAGACTATAGAGATCGCCTTTCAGGATTTGATCTCTTCGTACTTCCGATACAAAAAATGGGAGAAGCAGACATCTTTGCGAGAAGCCCATGCAGGGACAAAATGACAAACGCGAAGACTGTCTTACATCGATGACAAGCTAGGACGTCGTTCCCCGCGATATATGAAGAGACGCAACCCACTTATAGGTTGGCTTCAAACTGCTGTTCTTGCATATACGATCCAATCGAGGTGTTGAATTCGAGCCAGGTTTGTCACAACGAGTATATTCAAATCAATTTACATATGAAATTATGTTTGAGAGGGAGGGAGAAGGAGCAATCCACTAGCGTGGAGGGTAATGCTTTTTGTTTCGAAACGAGGCGAGTTTACAATGCAGTGAGAAGCACGAAGCAATTTCTTCTGGCGTTAGAGAAAAAAAAATAGAGCGAGATTGTTTTTGTTTGATGGAATATGTACTGCATATTCCTCAACAAGGCGAACCACGTGAGCTGTTCGCATAGAGTGCCTGTGTGTTCAATCAGACGAGTGACACAGAGAGTGCGGATGATCCATATATGGCTCTATGGAATTTCCAGTGAAAGGGACAGCACCGAAGCTCGCATATTCGGTGTATATAGGCTGTTTGAAGCAGGCTGTGGCATGGCTTGGCTGAAAATGACGGTGGTCGAGACGAGCAAGTAAACTGCACCTCTTTCTATTGCGCAGTAGCGTTAAAATTCACCACGAAAGAGCAAAAACTTGACAGGTGGGATGTTCACTGCGAGTCTTGTATGGTGATGGCGGGAATTATTACCACCGCTGTAAAAAACTGGCCACACGTAGATTTATTTCGCATGTAAGCTGCATTACGTGGTCGTTGTACCGCCGGCATCATTTGCAATATCATGCTAAGAAAGGTCACAAGACCACAGTGGAGAGGAGGCTGTCTGATAAGAGGAGGATATGGTAAGGAGTGACGCAATAAAAGACGAAGCCTGCGTACGGCGAGCGATTGAAAGTGCGGAGTTGAAGGTGGTCCTGAGATGTTGCTTGTGTAAAGCCGGTGGCTCGACCAGTAGATTGGGATGCGAGCTGTTAGCCTCGAAATGCATGACTCTGAAGGGGAATGAATGAAGGCGGCAAGGACAGTGTCTAATGGATTTCACGATGTGGAACTGGCTTGAATTATTGCGTATTATCACCTCCCTTGTTTATCCTCTTGTTTTTGATTATTGATATGTGGGGTTTAACGTCCCAAAACCACCATATGATTATGAGAGACGCTGTAGTGGAGGGCTCCGGAAATTTCGTCCACCTGGGGATCTTTAACGTGCACCCAAATCTGAGCTCACGGGCCTACAACATTTCCGCCTCCATCGGAAATGCAGCCACCGCAGCCGGGATCCGAACCCACGACCCATCCTCTTGTTTTTAATGCTTAACTTATTGTTTAAAACTGGATACTAACTCTCTCCGTTCACCATTACGTTTAATAAATAATGAAACAATGTGTCGAATAGACGAGCAATGCACTGAACGTCTATTGAAACATGAGGTAACACTCCACAGCTTATCTCCCCCAGATTATGCGTATTTAAAAATTTCTAAAGAACGTTTATTCTGGCAAATGCAGAAACAGCAATGGTCTTATTGGCCCATATATTATTGTGTTTTGCGAAAGTTGATTTTGGGCATCAAAATTCTTGATTATAATTAGGAGTAAAATTATAATCAGGAGTAATCAGGAGTAAAAGTCTTGAAAGCCCACATTAGGTTGAAATATCCAACTCTAACTCGCCAGCACTCTCGTAGCTGTGGTCGTATACGGTGATTGTTAAACAGCAAGCCACTGTGTGGAGTTTGCGAAGTTTACCCTAAGCCGATGTATAAACAGACCACGGCCGCTTTCGCGTACGTGGGGAGACTGCTACACATGGCACGCGGCACTGATTCGCAAGTGCATATTCGTCTACGTATTTGCATTTTATGTCACAAGTGTGCTTAGAGGCCTACTCATATTTGCTATTCCCCTGAATTACAATAACAGCATGTGTCCTTCATTGGCCGTTCGTTTTTTTTTCTTCTTCTTGAAACGAATAAAAACGTCTGACGAATTTGCTACGATGGCACTGAATTGTACTGGAAGATAGGTGCACCCGTTGCGTTTCCTCTGCTGTAGAGAGCGGCGTGCTTCCCCTACCGTATAGTTGTTGCATTTATCTTAAGTGAATTTGATGTCCTCCATTTGTGGGGGCGAAGCTCCTTACGTCGTGGGTCGTGCGTCCACGATGTGTGTAGTAGTGTAGTCGTAGTAGAAGGTAGCCACCTCAACGGCCGGACTAGAGGAGCGGCATGCGCTCAGTCTTTTGAATTGAGGAGGAAACCCGCACACGTTAATCATAAAATAAAAATATAGTTGTTTCTCATGAAATAACTTACAGAGACGAGTATTGGTGATTTAATCTCCAATAAAATTTGCCTTGAATTAGATGCTTACTTAAAAAAAAAACAAGTCACACAAGGAAGCACTTTGAGCACTACTTGAGCAGAAAGGGTTGTCATGTTATACTCGCTGGGCGTAACCTCTTTGGTTTTAACAAAATTTAGCGAGCGTTGGGCCGTAGTGCCATGAATATAGTAGACTAGTATATAGCCTTAAACTAGAGGCAGTGAAAGGTGGGAAGTATACACGAAACGCAGGTCGTGAGAAAATGCGCGAGTGCCACCTCTCGTTTAGTCCTTGGAATGTCCGCTAGATGGCGGTAATTCTATACGCTGAATACGCGAAGGGAGACTCTTCGACAGGTGGTATGGACAGATACGATTCCAAAGTGGCACCAATATCTAAGATACGTAGAGTCCGGGGCATAAATAGACGTAGCCACGAGCGCCGAGCCAATTCAGACATAGGGTATATTAACATGCAGGGTGGTAGGAACAGGCTGAAGTGGGAAGAGATAGAAGAACAGCTAAGGGAAGAGAGGCCGATGGTATACGGTTTTGTAGAAACACATCTCAGGGACATGGAACAACCTCCGAACAATCCGGACTACGCGTGGGAGTATTGTAATAGAACAGAAGGCAGCAGAAAGGGGGGTGGTATTGGGGCATTCATTCATAAAAGTACAGACAGGCAAAGGGTCAAGCAGGAGTGCAAGGAACACTTATGGCTAAAAGGGAAAGTGGCAGGTCAAATGACACTCCTTGGTTTCGTGTACTTGTGGACGGGAGCAAAGGCCAGAGAGGAAAACCAGGCAATGGTAGAGTGTATATCAAAGGACATTCAGGAGTTAGGAAGAGAGTGCGAGATAATTATACTAGGAGACATGAATGCGCACATAGAAGATATAGATGGGTATACTTACCCGACAGGCAAAATGATCATGGATATGTGTGAAAGGCTTGATTTGATCATTTGCAACAGTACCGAGAAGTGTGAAGGGCAAATAACATGGGAGGTAGGAAGGCTTCAGTCGACGATAGATTATGCACTGATGTCACATAGGATGTATGATAAGCTCAGGGAAATGCACATAGATGAAGGTGGCTCCAGAAGTCTGGGTAGCGATCACAAACGTATCAAGCTAAGTTTTGGAAGAGCAGTGAAAGTGGGAAGGAGACAAGATGAGCAACTACAGGAAAATTTTTATCCAGAAAGGCAAATTGAAATAGCCACTAAACAAATTGAGAAAGTAATCACGGAGGATAATAAGACAGTGTGGACATACACGAATTTAATTAGACTCTTTGAGATTGAGCTTGCTAAGACGCGTGACAAGTCACCCCGGAAAAGAAGACACAAACCCAAAAGTTGGTGGGATGAGGAAGTTAAGAGAAAACGTCAGGAAGCCTCTAGGGAACACAGACATGCTAAGCAGCGGGGTGAACCGACAGATGATGTGGAAAGAAAATGGGCAACCTTTCTAAGCTGTAGAAGGGATGCATCCCTTCTGATCAATGAAAAGATTAGAAGGAAGGGAGCTCAGTGGTTGGCAGAAGTACATAAAAACGATAGAAAGGCAGCTGCGAAATTTTGGAACCATTTAAACTCCCTAAGAAATGAGACGAGCCTAGAGCAGAACTTTATAACTACAGCCCAAGGTGCTAGGCTAGAAGGGGACGAAGCTATTGAATATATAAGAACAAGGGTGACAGAAAAATTTCAACAAAGAAGTACTTTATGCACCACAATAGACAAAGACGAATCAAGTGGTGCAATGGCTCCATTTTCACAACAAGAGTGGGAAAGGGCTGAGAAAAGGGTTCCTAGTAGTACATCAACAGGCCCAGATGGCATTCCAATTAGGCTGATAAAAACATTAGGTCCGAAGTCTAAGCAGGCTTTGAGAGAGGCAGTGAGTACAATAATAATCGATGGTGAAGTTCCCGATGGATGGAAACTTAGCAGGATGAGCATGATCTATAAAGGAAAGGGGGACAAAGCTGACATAAACAACTACCGTCCTATAACAGTGACATCAGTGGTCTACAGGCTGGCGATGCAGATTATAAAGGAAAGACTGCAGGCGTGGATAGAGGATGAGGGGGTGCTGGGGGAACTGCAGAATGGGTTTCGGAAACACAGGAGGTTGGAAGACAATCTGTTCTCACTGACGCAGTGCATCGAAATAGCAGAAAAAGAACACAGGCCCCTGTGGCTAGCATTTTTGGATATCAAGGGAGCGTACGATAGCGTGGTTCAAGAGGAATTGTGGGGAATACTGGACACACTAGGCGTGGAACATGTAGTCACTAATCTTTTAAAGGGTGTCTATAAAGGTAACAAGGTAGTTATAAAGTGGGAAAAACAGGTATCCAAGCCGGCAGAGGTAAAACGGGGGCTTAGGCAGGGGTGCCCCCTGTCACCCTTATTATTCATGATGTACCTACAAGGATTAGAGGCAAAATTAGAGGGAAGTGGACTGGGCTTCAACCTCTCTTTAGTCAAACAAGGAAAACTTATTGATCAGGCACTACCAGCATTAATGTACGCAGATGATATAGTGCTAATGGCCAACAACAAGGAAGATTTGCAGAGATTGATGGACATCTGCGGTAATGAGGGAGATAGGTTAGATTTTAGATTCAGTAGGGAAAAATCAGCAGTCATGATTTTCAATGACAACGAAGGTAGTGAGCTTAGAATACAGGAGGTCACGCTAGAGATAACAGATAAACACAAATATCTGGGCGTATGGATAAGCAATGGGACCGAGTATCTGAGGGAACACGAAATATACGTGACGACTAAAGGTAACAGGAATGCAGCAGTCATGAAAAATAGGGCACTGTGGAATTACAATAGGTATGATGTTGTGAGAGGAATATGGAAAGGGGTCATGGTTCCTGGGCTGACGTTCAGCAATGCGGTCTTGTGCATGAGATCAGAAGTTCAAGCAAGATTAGAAATTGAGCAACGTGGAATAGGTAGGCTTGCTTTAGGAGCTCACGGGAATACACCAAATCAGGGAGTACAAGGTGATATGGGATGGACATCATTTGAGGGCAGGGAAGCTAGCAGCAAGATAAAATTTGAGAAGCGATTGAGAGAAATGGGGGAAGAGCGTTGGGCTAGGAAGGTTTTCAGCTACTTGTACATGAAGAATGTCGATACAAAATGGAGGAAGCGAACCAGGAAGTTGACTGGTAAATACTTAGAAAACAGCAGGTGGCCAAACCAAAAAGAACTATCGGTTAAGAAAAAAGTGAAGGAAACGGAGACTGACATGTGGAGAATGGGCATGATTAAGAAGTCCGCACTAGAGATCTATCGAACTTTTAAGCAGGAAATTGCCAAGGAAAGGATCTATGATAATACTCGGGGTAGTTCTCTACTGTTTGAGGCCAGGACGGGAGTACTGCGAACCAAGACATATCGGGCCAAATACGAAGGGGTCGACACAGTATGCAGTGCGTGTGGAGAGGAAGAAGAAACTGCCGAACACTTGATAATGTTCTGTAAAGGGCTTCACCCTATAGTTCAGGATGATGGCGCAGAGTTTTTCAAAGCACTGGGATTTAGGGACAGCGAGGGCAAAATAGACTTTAAGCGGGTAGACTTAACTAGAAGGAGGTTATCTGATTGGTGGCTAAAGTCAAGGCACGAGTGAAAATTAAACCCTTCACTGCGAAGTACGAATCCTCAACTTCATTATTTAAAGGAAAAAAAAAAGATAAATGTAATGGTTAGTTCACTAAGTATTACGGCTAGGTGGCGTTAGCCGCCGCCCGATCTAAAGGGTACAGCCACATCCATCCATCCAATATATGATGAAAAGATGAGAGATGGCGGTACTAGGAGTGTTCACTAGATGAACGGACGGATAGACGGGCGGACAGACAGACGGATGCACGAATAGACGCACGGATGGATGAACAGATGGATGCATGGAGGGACGGACGCACGGGCGAACGCAGGGACGCACGTCGCTGAACGTTTCTGCGTAAGTTGATGCCGGCTCCTGGTGCCAGGCTGGCGCGACAGAGACGGCGGCTCTCCCTTTTTTCTTTTTTTTCCCCCTTCTTGCGCCACATTTTACCGGCCATAGGCGTTACTTCCACGCCGCGTGGCTGTGACGAGTATTTTTCATTGCCGGGCTACCTAAAGACAGGATATTAGTCAGTACGCAGGAGCATGCCACCTATATGACGTTCATTATCAAGCACTTGACTGAGAGTGTAGGCTTCCCAGCCTGATTTAGTCTAGCGTCACGCAATCGCATTACACCCGTTTTGCGGAATAAAACAGAAATGAAAAACATTCATTACACGCAAAAAGTCATCAGCATTTGAATAAAAGAAGCACTCCAAATTAGACCGCAGACCGTTTAGCACGAAGAAACTTCTGGGTCTGTGGCCAACTGGACTTTTACAGTCACACGCTTTAAAAGCATTAACACCTTTTTTACAAGACAGCAGAATTGCTGACAAGTACTAAGAAATAACGAACTTCCATTTGTATAACACATGGAAGTTCCAGATCCTGGAAGTTCCAGATCCTGGAAGTAACATGGAAGTTCCACCCAGATCTGGACACCCATCACGTGTGGCCAGATCTGGGTGCTGTTATGCCTGCGAGTCCACAGCGAACGTCCGTGCCTCTGAAAAAGGCAATCTGTGTCAAGGCCAGCCCGCGTGCCCGCCTGACGCGATCAACAACTCAACGGCGTCATCACACGACGGCGCCTTTCTGGCGCGCACGTGCAGTGAGTCACCTCAGCCGCGAGCCCGTCGAATAAACAACCGGCGTCTTCCTGTCTGGCGGCTGACGCAATGCTTGCGACGTCACTCGTCCTTGGGTGCAGCCACCTGCAGCGCAGCCTCTCTAGATTCGATGAGAAAGAATGACGCGGCCCAGCGGCGACCCCATTGGAGGAGTCTGACCTCATGACCAGCGGCGCTTCTGGTTGGACATTTTGTTATTCAAAGAATCCACCCGGTGCATATAAAAGAAGCCCTGCGGCGCGTCGCGAGCAGCAGTCCTATGTGAAAGCTGACATGTGTGTCAGAGTTCAGCTATGTGTTAGCAGTCCTATGTGAAAGCTGACATGTGTGTCAGAGTTCAGCTATGTGTTAGCAGTCCTATGTGAAAGCTGACATGTGTGTCAGAGTTCAGCTATGTGTTAGCAGTCCTATGTGAAAGCTGACATGTGTGTCAGAGTTCAGCTATGTGTTAGCAGTCCTATGTGAAAGCTGACATGTGTGTCAGAGTTCAGCTATGTGTTAGCAGTCCTATGTGAAAGCTGACATGTGTGTCAGAGTTCAGCTATGTGTTAGCAGTCCTGTGTGAGAGCAGATATGTGTGTCGCAGTTGAGCTATGTCTTTGCGCAGAAGCAGTCGCGAGCTGAGAAACCTACGCTACCAAACGGCTGGTGACCTTCCCGGCGGAGTTCGAAGCAGTGGCGCCTTCGGGACCGTGTTGGCGTCGCCGTCTTTCGAAACAGAGGTTGCAGTGGTGAGATTCGTAGCGCCCTTCGTAACGTCGTCGGAGGCGCGCGTCGTAACAGTGGAGGCAGCGGTGAGATTCGAGACGCCCTTCGTAACGTCGTCGGAGGCGCGCGTCGCAACAGTGCACGTTAAAGAACCCCAGGTGGTCGAAATTTCCTGAGCCCTCCACTACGGCGTCTCTCATAATCATATGGCGGTTTTGGGACGTTAAACCCCACATATCAATCAATGAAGACCAGCCCCACTGCGCAACACGCAACCACAGCAACGCCGCCATTGTGCCCAGTGAATATGGCCGCCATGATGTCATTTTTTTCACACTTTTCGCGTAGCGCGCCGGCTGGCATGCCCTCTCCTACCTTTTCTTCCTCCGTGGTGCATATTGTCACGGGGCCATGACGTGGTTGAAGGCCGGAGACTGAATTGTCAGATCAAACTGTTTATTTGGGCGAGCCTGTGCCCGGTAAACGGAAAGTCGGAGTATGGTAGCAGACTTGTACAGAGAGCGGTGAACTGAGCGTCGGCCGTCGATCAACTGACAAGCGGCGAAGCTTGTCGCCATTTGTACTCTTGTCATCGTATATTCTAGTGTTATCGCTAGCGGCCACGTAGGTTCCAGAATAATCTGCATTGATCACTAAGTGGGCGTAATCTTAACAAATTATATCCTGCAGTTCCGAAGCTTCTCGAACAGTGCTTGTGTGGTTTGCGCTGAGAATTATGTGCAGCGTAACGGGATGATAACAAAACTTGTGGAAGGGACGTGGCATTATGAACAACTAGCGACATCAATGAACGCGGATATCATCTGCGCAGCCACCGATTCTTTATGCGTGTTTGAAAGCGCAGCACCTATACTCTTCTCAACAGCGCCACTGCTTGCCCTATCCATGAGCCACGCAGTACAATGTCAGTGACATCGTCACGTCTGATAGCGGATGGTTTAAAAGATCGGATCTACGGACAGCACGGATTCACGGAGAGAATGAAATACTTTTGGCACATCTTTCTTGTTATGCAGGTTGGTGATTCCTTTCTCTTGCCTTGCAAAAGTTACAAGACTAATGACCCATTTGCGATTGTACTTCCGTGCCCAGAAGTATTGCTTAAACCTTTTTCTTCTGTGCTGCTTATGCTTTGATGTAACATTGAGGAAAACCCAGGGCCTGACAAGACCCTTACGGAACTTATTCAGTTGGTTAAAGAGACAAATGAGCGTTGCGTTAGAATCGAGACCAACCAGTCGAGTATGTCACAGGCATTAACTGATCTTAAGGTTTCCCATGAGACGGTTGCAACTGCTGTGCCTGACGTTACGGTACGACTATAAACGGCAAAAAAGGGGGTTAACGATCTTCCAAATGTACAACAAGAACTATCTTTCACGTGCCACTCACTAATTCACGTAGAACAAGAGACAGTTGAGCTACGCCCGGCTTGACGCGCCTGACGACCGGTTTCGACGTGATAATGTGCTATTTTAAGGCTTACCTGGCGTGTCAGGCGAAAAAGTGCACCAGTCCGACTAAAAGCTTATCACCAGGGCCCGTGACAGGTTGGATGTTCACTTACCACCCCGAAGACATAGCACGAGCACACCGAATAGGCAGATACTTGGCAGGTGAAAATAGGCCGCTTTTTGCAAAATTTTCCAATTCAAAGTAAAAAAAAAAATGCTACTACTGGCTAAGAAATCTACCTTACGGTGTAGTGGCATTGGAATTTCTGAAGACTTCTCTGCATCAACTCGTCATGCTCGTAAAAAGGTCACAGTGTTCGGCATTGGTTTGAAAACGCCAATTAAATTACGGTACAAAAGGCTATATGCAGAGAATAAATGATATATGTATGATGCTCGCGCCAACACCATCTGCGAGGCACCTTGCCCACCAGTTGCCGTTGCATCTACCCCAAGGGCGACCAGATCAGGTCGTCCTTATTCCAACAATAGCTAGGAGAGTGTGAGGGGTGGTGGCTCATCATCACTATCAGTGCTTTCAATTCTTTATGCTAACATTCGCAGCCTTATTCCGAAAAAAAGAATATCTAAGTGCTCAAAATAATGATATGGATGCTGATAGAATTCTTTTATCTGAAACCTGGCTTTCCAATCAAACTATAATGAGTCAGTTTTTTTATTGCCAGAAAACATTCACTGTACTTTGATTTCATCGCTTCGAAAGAAGGGGTGGTGGGGTCCTGATTGCTGTGAATGAATGTTTTGAATGTAAGCTTCTGAAAACCCCTTGTAGATTAGAAATTGTCTGGTGCTACGTGGTGATTTGTTTTCGAAAGATGGTTTCTGGCATTTGCTATCACCCGCCTAATTCCAACGGCTCTTTCTGCAAATAATTTCATGATTGCCTATGCCATATTTCGGCACCATCTTCCGGCATTGCTGTCTTCTATGAGGTTTTAATTTTCCTTCGGTCCGATGATCTCATCCATGCCCGTTTGCAGAGCCTGCTTCAACTGAAACTAGTTATTTCCTAACCACTTGTTTGAATTACAATCTTTCACAATAATTAAGTATTTCTATTCGTGTTACTTCCTGCACGTCACGCCGATTAGATTTGATACTCGCCTCATCACCAGATATTGCATCAGAAATAACTCACTTGCCCGGGCTCAGTGATCATGACGTACTTCATTTTTCAATTTCTGTACCGAAGATTAAAAGGAGCAATCGCTTTAAACTTATAAAGGATTACAGTAAGGCGAACTTTGACGCTATCAACACTGAACATTCCTCCTTCCTCGACAGCTTTCGTCTTTCTTACAATGATGCTACGGTGGAGGAAATACGGGCATGTTTCAAAGACGAAGCACTGCATCTAAAAAAAAAGCATACCACTGTAAGGAAAGTTTACCATTCATCCAACGCGCCATGGTATACAAGACACCTTAACCAATCGCCTAACAAAAAACAAATATAGGCTCGTTCAAGCCGCAAAAAAATCATCATCTGCTGATAAGTGTTCAGCTTATACCACCGCGGTAAAAGTATACTCCAGTGCTTTAAAGTACACCAAGCCTAATATTTATAATATAACACTTCCGTCATTGCTCCAAAGCAACCCAAAACGCTCCTGGAACGTCGTGAAAAACCGGGATAATCTAACTAAAACTCCCACTGATGAATCAGGTGAGACAATCTCAAGCAGCCAGTGCGCTTCCACACTTAACATTGCTTTTTCCCGTTCATTTTGTACGACTCACCCTGGGATCTGTCCACATTTCACGGCGCCTAGATACGTTTCAATGGAATCCATTTTACTTGACTCGTCTGGTATCCGCTCCATCATTAACAATTTAAAGAGATCGTCCTCGGGCGGTATTCATGGCGTTACGTTCAAATTTTTTCAGGCTACCGCCGAACCTAGTTTCATTGTACTAGACCTTATTTTCACGAAATTACTGAAGAGTAGTTTTTTATCTAAAGACTGAAAAAAGGGCAAGGTGATTCCACTTCATGAATCCGGTGACTCACACAACCCTCATAACTATAGACCTATTTCCTTTACTTCAAATCCTTTCAAAATATTTGAACACGTAATTTTCTCCCATCTAGTCATTTTTTGGAATCAAATAAGTATTTTCATGTATAGTCAGCATTGCTTCCGCAAATATTTCTCATGCGAAACGCCAGCACTAACATTTTGCAATGATCTTAACGCATTTATAGATGACGGCTTTACAGTACACTGCATAACTTTAGATTTTGCGAAGGCTTTTCACCGAGTCAGTCACCGCTTATTTTTATTAAAACTCAGCTAGTTAAAAATTGATCCCCTGAGTTTGAATCGGATTTGAGAGTTTCTAACTGAACGCAATCTGTCAGCATTAATGCTAATAACTCTCCTGAAGCACCGGTCGACTCAGGCGTACCTCAGGGCTCTGTTCTAGCACCATTTTGTTTCTAATATACATCAATGATCTTCCTAACCAAATCACAAGAACCATTTGTCTATTCACCGATGACTGTGTTTTATATCGCAAGATTGAAAGTCCTAATGATACTCAGACAATTCAGAGTGATGTTAATAACATTTGAGCATGATATAAGCTCTGTGTAATGAACTTTAACACGTATAAATGCAAAACAATAAACATTTCTCGTAATAATTCGGCATGCCCAACTTATTTATAATACCTCACTTGATCAAGTGATATCCTATAGTTATCTTGGTGTGCATATTACTAACAATCTCTCATGGAAATGACACATAGAATACATTAAATCGAAAGCTAACCGCATGCTTGGTTATTTAAAACGAAACTTTTCTTTACCTCTTCAGAAAATAAAACAACAGCTAATCATTACTTATGTTAGATCTAACCTTGAATACGCATGTTCGATATGGGATTCTGGTCTTGCTAGTTTGATGAACGTAATTGAAAATGGGCAAAATCGAGCAGCCCGTTTCACCCTTCACTACTACCATCCAACTGCTAGCGTCACTAACATGAAACAAACAGTTGGCATTCCCCTTCTTTCTTCTCGTAGGAGGTTATCCCGTCTTTGCCTTTTTAATAACATGTGTTATCATAACAATGAGCTAATGTCTTGATACATCGCGCCGGCATCCTATATCTTCCCATGTGACGATCACTCTTTCAAAGTTCATGTGCCTTCACAGCGCACAGTCACCTACTCAATTCATTCTTGCCCAAAACGCGTCATGAGTGGAATCGCTTGCCTGCGTCACTAGTCGCTATCCGAGATACAGACTGTTTCCGCAAAGCATTAACAAACAAGCTATAAAGCTATATCATGCCCACAAATGTATTTACAACACACTGCAATTATAAGTTATGGCTTCTTTACCACCTGTTTCTGTACAGGTCTTGACTCATTGTTTTTTCTTGCCTTGTTACTATGCACTAATGTTTTCTTTTGTAATTCGATAAATTCGATTTTGCATGTATCAATATTTTTGCACCTGCATTTTGAAAGGGCATCACTTGATTATTTCGCTGCAGTGTGCACGGACATTAACTGTGATTGCGACATCATAGTGCACTTTTGCGTTCTGTTTTTTTGTTACTTCAGGCATAAGCTTATCTTGTTTGTTTCGTTTCGTGCTCTACTTAATAGTGTCATATTTTTTTCTTTTGATGCAACATTTTTTTTCAATAAGTTCTTTTTGCTATGTATTCCTTATGTTGTTTTCATTTACTTCAGCCCCTCCCCTCTAAATTGCGTTTAGAAAAAATAATTAACGATTTCGAGTACTTCGTACTCAACTATGGTAGAGCACTGAGCCGTCCCGCTAAAATACTTCTTGTAAACCTTGAGGGTACCAATGAATAAATAAATAACGTAGTAATTCTATTCTCCGCTTTTTTCTTCGTGACCTCTTAACTTCCTCTGTTCATATTCAAGTTTAATAGCACGTGAAAAGAAATTTGGGTGCACAGTAAAGAACCGAAGGCGATCCAAATTTCCGGAGCCCTCCACTACAGCGTCTCTCACAATTATATGATGGTTTTGGGACGTTAAACCCCAAATATCAAATAATAACCCATAAAATGCATAGGTTTCATCATATTGATGCATATTTAGTGTGAACTCGATTCTCAGTGAATTCTCGCATTTCGCTTGTCTTGTTATCGGTATTCTAACCAGAGCAAAACGCAATAAGATGCCCTAGAAACATCACTTTTGTAATGCAAGGACGTCAGCGGTAGAGACGCCCATTCCTTTGACGGGGCTGAAACGTGAGGAGAAACTTTTTGATCCTTTTTTTATTTTTTATTTGGGCATAACACATGTCCGCGAGGTAAGGCAAAAGGAGGACTTTAACCCCCTGACTAGGCCGTACCTCGCTGGTACGGCCTTAAATTGACAACTCGTCCTTGGTCTGCGCGTATGATTTACGCATCCTACGTGACACATAGATATATTCACACAACTTTTCTCTCGCAGTATTTGCTCTGTCGTGCACGAGTGGAATGCAGCTACAACATACAGCTAGTCCAAAGTATTTTAGGTCGATGTATTCTTGGCGGCCACTTTGTTTTGCCACTGCAATTTTGTTTGTTGATTTGTCTATCACGGGTAGAAGGGTTGCTCCGCTGTCATCCAGCAATTCTTCTCTATAGCCAGCAGTGAATGTCTGAACACATTATGCGACAATAAGCTACGCGGTATAGTTATAGCTGCAGTAAGCACCTGCGTGGAAAGCCGTGCAAGTCCTTCGTCTTTTACTAGCCAGACCAAGAATGACAAAGAAAAAAACGACTAGTGGTCATTGACTGAACTCTCGTTCTTACACAGGCAGAAGCCATGTTTTGTGCACGCTTGTCACGAAGGAGTTTCGGCAATAGCGAGATAGAGGTCTGATGGTTTTACTTGAGCTTAGCATACAAGTGCGTGTTAAGAAGGTGGGCAATGCTACCGTGTTATATGGCAAGAGTGTGGTATATTGTTGTGTTAATGGATGAGTATTCTGCATTGAAGTTAGGAACAGATGCATTTTGAGAGCATATGTGACCTTTGCACACGCACACGCACACGCGCGCACCACACGAATGTGCAGGGGTAACTTCTCAACAAATTCAGGGCTACTTCTGCTTTTGTTTTACTTACACCAATGTCAGGCGAAAAAATATTGACATTGAAGATGACAGGCATTACGGTGTTTTGGTATCCGTTTAAAGTTTACACGGTCAAACGTAAACGTAACAATTATTTGTTCTTGTTTAATTTATCAAGACTTCATGTAGCGATGGTTTGCGCAATTCATGAGTGAGAACTTTCGGTGATTTCACCACTCAAAGAAAATCGCGTTTCACCAGCAGGTATATCTAATTATCTAGGCTACGGAAGCATGTCAAAGAGGGATAAACATTAAATGAAGAACACAACCAGACGAATGTGTCGTCTGGTTCCTGTCTGTAGCTGAGGAAGGACATCTGCAACCACAAAAAAGGGCCGGCCATCACTTGAGTGAACATTCAACGAAGTTAACGTTTTATTCCTCGGTGTTTGTACAGCTTTACTCGATATTTTATGCTTCATATCGAAAAAGAAAACATGACAGATGAACATCTTGTTCCCTCACGACGCGCAAAAATGACAGCCGAGTTAATCTGCTTTGCAAACACTCACAGCATATAGCAGTAAAAGCACAGAAATGCCAGCTGAGGCGCAGCCTCGTCAACCAACTCGATCTTCCTATCCTAAATTTTAATGACGGCAGATTACATATATTTCACAAGTGCGTGTTCCATTACCGGCAGAGTTCATGAAGTGAAGTTTAGTGAATTACTATGACATGTCGTAGCTCTACCGCAGGCTTGAAGTCTAGCCAGGAATGCAAAATCAGATTAATAAAATGATTACCACTAACAAATCGCTGAATAAATCAGTGACAGAAGATTATCGCTGGAACAACTTTTGAACCGAATAACTATTCAAACCATTAGAGTAGATCGCGACCGAAGTCAGACGTGCTTTCATGATGAGATTTCCTCGAAAGTAGTTTGCATGGAGTGTAAAAAACACAGTAAATTGGCTTTTCCTCAAAACGATTTCAACACAAATCTGTGCCGCAATGTCCTCATCTTGCCGCTTGTGGTTTCCTGATCTTGTATTGAAGCTCGGCATGTCGCGTTGCTTGCAACCAAGCTTACTAAAACTTGTGCTATAAACCTGAAAAAGCAAAGCAGGACACCAATACAACGTCACTGAAGTTAGTCCCACAAAGAGTCCACCAATATGGGTGAACGAAATTCGTGGCAAGATCCGTAAACAAAGCTTGATGATTTTGCAACTTAGTTCTCTTTCTAAGGCAATCCTCGGCTGCTTCCAGTTCTATGAATAGCCGAGCTCAAGTTTTGACACATTTCGGCCGATACCTCGAGACACTACGGGGTCCAAAATTGTTAGAGCCACGGATGACTGACACACTGCTCTAGCATTATTAATCATCCTGAACCCTGTTTTGGACACTGGATGTCACAAAAGCGGTACGGTTAGGCATAACGAGGAGAACAATCGAGGAAAGGACTTACTTCGAGCAGTCTAACCCCTAACAACAAAATCAGCCGAGTTTCCTGTTACGCTTTCGTGCTCTTGGCACAATTGAAAATTACATAAATGCAACTGAAACATCCGCCATAGGTATACCACTGTGATACAAGGGTGATGCGAAGCCGTTTGTAGGTCCAAGATAGTCAGAACTGCCGCTGTTCAAAGTGTTTCTGTTTCAATTTGAGGTAGGAGTTCTTGAAGTGCAAGCGAGCTGTCATGCTCTCATTGAAACGCTGCTTGTGGGACATGATATATCAGCACCTGAAGAGCTTCAAGTCGCGTCAAGGCGGAACTACGCATGAGACAATTATGAGCTACCGAATTTCATGACGCCCACGAATGTTCGTAGTTAATTCGAGCAATATTACCTAGGTTGGTCCCATTACTATGTGCCTAATATTGTTGCAATAACAATCAGCTCAGAAAATCCTGAAAATACTCCTCCCCATGGGCCAATTAACTGCTATGGTTAATTCCCTCTGCTATACAATGTTTACTACTAATGTTCAGTGTATTTGAATCTCTCCGAGAGCATCGCTTAATTAACAGCAGATATTCATTTATTCTTAATTGAATTTCTGCTGTCTCTACGATTATTACACACAGCCAATGTTAGTTTCCAAGCAACATGTGCCATTGAAATGCGTATCTCTCGTTGTTTTATAAAGATTGACCGTAACATCAGAAAAATTCACAATTTTTCTTACTTTTAAGCTCTGTATTTCATGATTCCTTCGGTGTTTGATAACATTGATCGCCAAACGTGTTGTGCTGTTGTCGAAACGAGAATGAATAAACTTGAAGCTGCTGGGGGCTTATTACTGAAAAACTATAACGGACCCTTGCAACTGCCCTTTCAATGGGCTCTGGGGTCCGTATACCTGTATATAACAACCAACAATTTTATGTATTTTACACGCAATAAACTGATTGATTCATTCATATGGTCCTTGTCATCGTGATGTTGGCGAAGGCAGTGATCGGTGTGTTGAAAATAAACCTCTTTATTTGGGCGAACTTGCGCCCGTGAAATAATAAATCGAGGTACTGTACAAGCAAAGTTTCTGTACACTGATAGCGGTGAACAACTGGTCGGCCATAAAAAAAATTGGCCCCGTATCTGCATGTAATCTGCAAATGTCGTCGAAAGACGATAGTATTGAGTGTGGAGAGAGTGAACAAAACATTTATTTGATGTTCTGCGCAAGGGATTCGGTGAATGCTATTCCGGAGGCGCAGCGTTGCCTCGAGCGTGCAGGGGAGGCGAACGAGCGCATCGAGGCACGTCAGACTCGAGCGCCATCTGGCAGTTATCTCCGAAAAGGAAGGAAGGCCTGCCTGCCTGCCTGCGGAGAAAGATGCGTGCATTCTCGGAGGCGATAAGGTGTAGAACGCAAAGCGACGGGCAGGTGCCACCACCATGTCGCTTTAGCAAAGCGTTAGAAGCACTTGCCTTTTTGAGCCCCGCGTCGCACTGTCAGCGCAGCGTCTTTAACGCTACGGTCCTTAGAATTACTTGTACGTGCGTTCTCTGGTATAAAGGCACACGTACAAAACATCGACGTGTTGTTATGGTATCTCAGATATGCGCGATGATTGCTTTTTAATTGACAATTGCACACGTACGAACACCGATCTTTCGGCAACTTTGGTGGGCGCTGCGGATGGGGTCGGCCGTTCGGGGTATCGGTTGGTGCTGTTTAGACTAACCGGTTCGCGGCAACGGTGGACAAACAGACAATATACAGACAGACAGACCAAAGTTTTTGCGTCGAAGGTCCCCAAGAAAGACTATAATCTTTAAAACAGAGCACCGACTGAATGCGTCGTCTTTTAAAGCAGTCTTCGAACTTTCAAGCGTTATCGCCGGTGGTCGTTTAAGCTCTCGAATGAGCTTCATTATTCGGGTACCGCGCATAATCTCAAACGGTTGATCACAAAGTTTCCAGAACATCGTAGCATGATCTGTGCCGAGCCCTGCTAACAGTTTTCGTCGACGAAACCCGAAGGGGTCAAAATAAAGCAAGATGCGCTAGAAATATGGACCGCCATTTCAAATACGCCTATGTGTGATGAATCATGATTTGACTGATGTATGGAGTTCAACGTTCCAACACCACCACATGATTACGAGAGACGCCGTAGTAGAGGGCTCCGGAAATTTCGACCACCTGGGACTCTCGTGCACCCAAATCTGAGCACACGGGTCTACAGCATTCTCGACTCAATCGAAACTGCAGCTGCCGCAGCCGGGATTCGATCCTGCGACCTTCAGGTCAGCAGCCTAGTAGTTAAGCCATTACACATGACTACACAACCGCAGGCGCAGTTGTGTGAATGAATGTAATGTACTGTTTCGTCTTCTCATGGAGCCGGTGACAGTGGCCTAACTATGTATTTATTTATTATTCATTCATTCTGTTATTTCTTAATTCTATACTTCACTCATTCAAGACACTTTTAGGTACCGAAGGTACAACAGCAAAGAGTGGGGATCACGATAAATATATGCCTGAAATATAAAACCGTCAAACAAGATAGAAATGTTTCCATTTTCAAGCTTTCAAAAAAAAAAAAACAACCTTTAGTTGATTCTGTAGGTGAATTATCTAAAATGCAACTTTCATGCATATTTTCAGGTAGGTTTCAAGTTTTCCTGATGTCCCAGAAACGAGAACCTTCCAAAAAATTGTACGTGAGAGTAACGTAACATGCCGTGGGGCCCGTCTTGGGTGCATACACCCGAAATAAACAAAGTTCTTGAAGACAAAACATGAGTTAGCCAGGCGAAAGAGAACGCAGAAGTGAGAGCTGTTGCGCGTGCTTCACGCTCTCCCCCATCAGTTACACAACAATTGAGCCTGGCATTGAATGCCTTACGCAAAGCGGCACTAAATTTTTTTGCTGTCAGCTAGGTTCCCCGAGAGTGTACATGACTGCTGGCGTTAAAGGTGGCACTCATGTCGTGACTTGCTTGCTCGAAGTTTTTTGGCAGGTCGCAAATTCGTCACAGCCGGCTGTAAAAGAGTAAGAACCGCTGATTAATGTATATATTATCTGAGAAAAATAAGAAGCTTCACAAACAGAACAACAGTGAGACTGCTCTCTACCTGTAAAACTCAGCCGGGATAGTTGGTTTTCACTAGAAGCGTAAAAACGTTTTCTCGGCCAGTGTAAAAATCACCCGTAATCATAGCGTAAAACATTATGATTGGGGGAGCTGCAATGTCAGAGCCATTCTCGATGTTACCGGGGCGTTTGTTTCCAACCGTAAAACCAGGAGCACAAACCTGTGTTTCAAGGGCAACTCAACTACCCGAAGCACTCGAGAAGGGCTTCACGTCACGGCAATGACTAAGTGCTAATAAATGGAATTTTTACGCAAGTTGTCTGTGGGTGACACGGTGATGGTAGAGGGTTGACTTTGCATATTTTCAAAGGTTGGGACCAACTATAGGTCCTAAATATTTCAACGGGAGCAGGCATCACCTTGACCCTGGATGGGTAGGTGCCGCTAGTGCAGGGGCTACGGGTTTCGTTATGTAACAGCTGTTGGCTAGCAAACACTGGCGACAAGGATTCCATAAGGACAGGCCAGAGGCTATTGTAGCGGTTCGTTCTTAAAGACTAACAGACGTGCACAAGTGGATCTCGCCCCGGTAGAAATGAGCCGACTCTGCACAATTTTGTGTTTTCATGTCTTCTCCTTTCTAACTACCTTTAACCAACTAATACCTTTACCCATCATTCAGTAAATGGTAGCCCACAAGTTTAGCGAGACAGCTTAACATCCCTACTCTTCTCCTCTTTGATGTTGCTTCCCTTGTTTCACCTGATTTAGTAATATTTGCTGGGATTTGACGTACGTACCAAAACCATGGTATCGTTCTGCCATGGTAGTACTTCAGTGGGGGACTTCACAATTGTTTATATCATCTGAGATTAATGCAACGTTCATCTAAACCTCGGCACTCGAGTGCTATTTGCGCGCAAAGCATGTTTGCCTCGTTGCGTGCTGTATTCGCTTTCCGCTGTATTCTCTGAAGCAGGTCCCCCATGAGTATGTCATATGCCCTATGTCAGAAAGGCGTATTGCAACAGACCACAGGCTCTTCTGAGTACTCGGATCAGAGGCTTGTAATAGCCGAAACTATAAGTAGATTAGCATCATTTGTATGGCCCATGCTGTCGTATCTCTTTTTCATTAGAACAGAAAAACACATTTCATTTGTACAGCAAGAAACCGAGAAGCTCGAAAGAACGCTGCAGTATATTATACTGGGTGCATGCATCATTCGCAGTAGCTTGTGACCCCATCTGTGCCTTTGCTAAATGCGTTGCGAAAACGCATATCAGAAAGACCTCAAAGAGAAGAACGCCCCAGTGTTGGTTCTCTCGTACTGTCTATGGTAACTCATACAGGGTTCAATAGCGATGGGCCGTCTTGCTATGGCTATTCACGAAGCAAAGGCTAGAATAGCTTTCTGCGAATCCATCTCGTATACGTAACTAGATACCCGACGGCTCTGGTGCCGCCCGTATGGGTCAGGATGTTGCTCGTGTGTCGGCACCCGTTCCGGGCAGGAGTGGAGATCCGACTACGTCTCCCTCGAGGTACCAAACTCCGGCGTCTGGCAATTTTTTGCTTTGTGTTTCACAACGCGTACCTTCAGTAGCGTGGCGTAACTAACAAAAAGCAATTCGAATATACAAGGAGTTAAAGCAGTAAAGAATAAGCTTACTTCATACTTTCCTCAACTCTGTGAACTTACTGCGACGTCGTCGCAGTCTTTTTGAAGCAACGCAAGCCTAATAAGAAAAGGTAAAAAAAAACATTCATAAAAGCTGCACGAAATATTTTCTTTTGGTAACATACAATATGCTGTGACCGTAAGACCTTTTGCAAAATAATTCACTGCAAGGAAATGACACGCAGGGTTAACAAAATAAGATTTAAAATAATGACTGCTCAACTTCCTACAGGTTTTATTCAGAGTTATCACACATACATATATCTGCGTCGCGCTGCGGTACAGCACGCTGCAGTATTTTGCAGTTATCTACTGACACGCTCGACTCGTTTATCTAGCCTTAAAAATGACGCGTACAGACGCCTGAACTCCGTAAAAATATTGGTGCACGAAAAATACCAACAAACTGAGAGTATGACATGATGTCCTTTCTTTGCACACTTGACCTACTTGCGCACATATGAAAACATCATTGGGTGGAGGGCGTCGCAGCTGAGGACATTTGGTCAAGTCAACTTGCCTTCGTATTTTCATTATATCTTACCAAGTTTTCTAAAGGAAACCCCTAAGAAGTTCTGGGATTTCTTAAAAAAAGGTCTGTTACAAGATTCAAATCGATGGTGCTTTAATTGATGACAAGGATGCCATTGCAGAACATTTCAATATGTATTTTCACAGTGTTTTTTCCGTTTTTTTCAGAAAAAGTTATTCTTGACCCTGTATGTTGCTCAGACTACGAAGATATTGTATCGCTACCAGGTATTGTAGCTATGCTACTTAACCTGAAGACAAAATCATCATCTGGTCCTGATGGCCTTCCAAATGCATTCCTTCGTCGATACTCAGAAGCACTTGCCCCGTTCCTCGCATACATTTTCCGTGCATCTTTGTCATCTTCAGATCTACTGATTGACTGGCGAACGGCGCGTGTGGTACCCGTACACAAGAAAGGGGACATTGCACTGATTACAAACTATCGTCCGATATCGCTCACTTCTTCCTGCTGTAAGATTCTTGAACATATTGTTGCAAATTACATAATTAAATTTTTAACAGACAACAACATTCTTTCTTCATCTCAGCATGGATTCAGGAAGGGTTTTTCTATGGTCACACAACTAACCACTGTAATGCACAGTTTTGCAAGTGTCCTTGACAAACCTGGTCAAACTGGCGTAATTTTTTTTGGATTTTCAGAAAGCATTCGACCTTGTTTCACATGACAAATTACTTTGCAAACTAAAATACATTGGCCTCCCCTCTTTCATCATTGATTGAATTTCCGCCTACTTAAGCAATCGCACCCAATCCGTTTCTATTGATGGTCACCACTCGCGTAGTTTGCCAGTTACTTCGGGGGTACCACAAGGTAGTGTTCTGGGACCGCTCCTGTTCTTGATTTTTATTAATGACATCGTTAATGTTATAACAGAGCCAGTTCAAATTCGCTTATTTGCAGATGACTGCATATTGTATCATAAGGTTGTTTGTCGAGAAGATCAGAAACTTTTGAATACTAACCTCCATAACGTTCATTCATGGTGTAAACAATGGGACATGAAGCTTAATGAAACAAAAACAGTATACATGCATATAACAAAGAAAATACATAAACGGCAGTTTTCTTACAGTCTTCCATCTAATCCCCTAGTTCAGGTAAATGAATACAAATATTTGGGGGTGACCATTACTAACAACCTCAGTTGGAATTCTCATATCGCTAACATTTGTGCTTCTTCTTTTCGCAAGCTTTGTATTCTGCGACACAAACTTAAACAGGCACCCCCCGAAACCAAGCTACATGCATATACATCGCTAATTAGGCCTAAGTTAGAATACGCTTGCACCGTCTGGGATCCTCACACCAACCACAATACTAACGCACTTGAAATGGTTCAGCGCGAAGCTGTTAGATTTATTTTTTCTAAATTCCGTTCCACCGATTCGCCAACAGCGCTCATGCAAACTCATGGAATACAAACATTGAAATTAAGACGTAAAATACTCAGGCTCAAATTTCTTTTTCTTCTGAAGAATAACAAACTCTCTTTTCATCCTGGACCATATCTACGCCCGTTATCAACTAGACTAACCCGACATCATCATGCTCAATCTTTAACTCCATATCATACAAGAACTAACACCTTCAAATTTTCTTTTTTCCTTGCACTATTAACGAATGGAACTTACTGCCATTATCATTGATTGATTCAGTTGAGTCAATTGACCTGATCAATTTCTCATAACCTAACATTGAAATTGAGATGTAAGCGTTTATTTTGTTTGTTTTTCGCCTTTTGAAATGCTGTGTTTTTGTTTTGCAATTTACCCCTCCTGCCTGGGCCCATGTGGGCCTGCAGTATGTTGTAAATAAATAAATAAAATAAATAAATAAAGGCGGCAACTGTGCCAGTTTCGAACCTGGCGGAGGAAATTTCATTTCTCGGAACCTTTGCACCAGTGATTTCTCCTCTTCAGTAATTTTAACACGAAGTTTCTTTATGTTGGGGTTCGCCACGGCTCTAGTGACGCATTTGAGTGACGGATATGACATTGAGAAATATTAGAAAAAAGATTGCAAAGCAAAAAATTGGTTCCGAATCTGCATGGTACAGCGCAAATATCGTCGAAAGACGATAGTCTTAGGTCTAGAGAGAGTGAACAAGACATTTATTTGATGTTCTGCACAAGAAAATTGGTGAATGGTATTCTGGAGGTGCTGCGTTAGAGTGCCTCGAGCGTGTAGCGGAGGCGAACGAGCGCATCGAGGCACGTCAGACATAAGCGCCATCTGGCAGTTATCTTCGAAAACGATGGCGTGCCGCCCGCGGAGAAAGATGCGCGCCAGTCTCGAAGGTGATAAGGTGTAGAACGCAAAGCGACGGGCAGATGCCGCCACCGTGACGTCATAGTAAAGCGTTGGAAACACCTTTCTGAGCATCGCGTGTCACTGTCAGTTCAGCGCGATAAACGTTACATTCCTTATTGTTACTTGTGCGTGCCTCTTCAACTATAAAGACAGACATACAAAACATTGAAGCGTAGTTGTGGCACCTCAGATATGCGCAATAATGGTTTTTTATTTGGAAATCGCAGAGCTATGAACGCTAAACCTTCAGTAATTTTGGTGGGCACTGGGGATGGGGCTGGCGGTTTGGTGTCGTTTGAGGTATCTTTAGGGTGGACAAACAGACAAGTGTACAGACAGACAGACCAAACTTTTTCTGTCGAAGGTCGCCAAGAAAGAAAAAAACGGGAAGGCAATGTTCTATCGCCGGGCGTTGTACTAGCAACCTCTCAATCTGCAGAACGCGGTGCTAACCACTAAAACAAGCAGCGTACATTGTGAAGATCGCCAACGGTAAGCTAACAATAAACTCCATACACCGTCAGAGCTCCGCAAACTCAGCGCGTTTTTGTCACCAGTAGTGAGATCATCATCATCATCATCAGTAGTAGCGTTTGCGTCATCAGAAGTGAGTAGCATTTCCATGAACGCTGCCTCCATAGAGCGTGGTCTCTCCTGTCCACGCACTTATCAGACTCGTAAATCGACAGAGCATAAAGGGCACTTCGCTCGCCGCCGTGGCCGCTTTTACGAAAGGAGGACGCTGCTCACACACAAAGTAGTAAGAGTTGTGACATTTGTTCACACGTGTCCTGTGCATACTTGTGTGTTCGTTTGTTGCGTCTTGCTTTCTGTTTGAATAGCGTGCTGTGGCAGTTGTTAGTCCACGCACATCTTTTGCGTGTTTATTTCGTGCGTGCTTTCTGCTTGAGTGGTGCGCTGCAAGTTTCGAGCTGCTTGTCGTACTTAGCGTGGCTTTGCATTTCGGTGCTGTAGCCTTCATTCATTACCCCTTGTGGCAACACAATTTTTAATAAATTCTAAACTACCGGTGGAGAGACACGTTTTACTTTAGTGTTAGACCGATTCTTAGAAAGAGGGCTCAAACGCGTTTTTTTTGCATCTCTTCAAGTGGCCCTGCCGCCGTGGTCTAGTGGATAAGGTACTCGGCTGCTGACCCGCAGGTCGCGGGATCGGATCTCGGCTGCGGCGGCTGCATTTTCGATGGAGGCGAAAATGCTGTAGACCCGTGTGCTTAGATTTGGGTGCACGTTAGAGAACCCCAGGTGGTTAAAATTTCCGGAGTCCTGCAATACGGCGTCACGTCAAACACAACATATCAATCAATCAGTAAATAAATCAATCAGTCAGTGAATAAATCAATCAATCTCTTCAAGTCGTCATTCTCATATGAGCTTTGGTCTTGCTTGCATGCAGTTATGCACAGAAACAAATACAGAAACACCCAACAACGCTACGCGTATGTCGCTGCGTTCGTTTTCGGGTTTTAATCACCCTAAATACGGCGGAAGGCGAAATAAAGGGGGGAGAGGAGTGAGTGGTAAAAATCTGGGCTATTTTTCTCAAGTGTATGTCGAGACTCGTCATGTGTCGTAGACATGAAATGATCATAATCCTGATATTGCACAGCCAGTTAGCTTTATCTTCACCTCTTTCCTATTCTATTTCGCTGCCATAAGATGTGCACCGTACTGTCGCACGAATATTGCACCATCTCCATGGGCTAGTGACCTAAACAGACAGAAAGAGGAAGGTAGGGACAGATTTATTTTGGGAGGGGGGAAATGTTCGGACTGAGGAAACGTTTAAACATGCGTGCCAACGAACTGAAGGCAAGCGTCCTAACTAACGGCTTATAAAGGCACAATGATGGAGCACATATCAGCCCTGACGCAATTAGAAAACTCCAACCAAAATTGTATTGAGAAACCTGCTGTTTTTTAAGCGAGACCTGATTCTTCCTTTTTTGGTGGGAGCTTTCTAAGTGCCTAATTCCTATCCCAACCATGCAGACATCAGCCCATTGTTCACCTTTGACATAACAACCCTATTACCTTCTCGCTCCAACCATCACCGGGCGGTCCGTAGAGCAGGCCAGACACAGCCGACATGGCGCATATACTTTGGGAGTGCGAGTGCGGTATTCGCCGCCATTACTTGGGTGAGAGTGAGTGTACCCAGGACGACTGGCTGAGCGGTGGCGAGCCGCTCTTCTCAGCCCACGTGCAGTGGAACAAATCTGGGCTGTCCATTGAGCCCGGGCTATCGCCGAGGACATCGCGCGATGCTCCCGGGACGATGGCTCCTGATGGCCTAGCCCGAGCCAGGGAATCTTCGAGTCATCACTAATAAAGCTTATTACCTACCTACCACGAGGGGGTGCAGAAGGGAAGTTGGGCTGAGAAAGAGATACAAGAGGGTTACGAGCAACAAGAAGAGCATAGGAAACGAGGACAGGGAGTGAGAGAAAGAGAGCGGGGGCAGGAAGGAAAAATACTAGAAAAAAAGAACGAGACGGAAAAATCTTAAAACGAGAGACTGATTACACAGAAAAACATGGAAAGAGAAAGACAGAAGAAGAGCTAAAAAAAGAACAAACAGATGGGAATGAAGGAGCGAAAGAACCAGCAAGACGAAGACAGCAAAAGACACAAAAAACAAAATGGAAAGTAAAAGAAACAATACCATAGCTATGTACAGTATCGCATAATGAGTAGAAATTGCCGCGTTTCGCAAAAATTGTTCTTCGTGAACCAGCGCATAACTTTGTTACTCGCTTCACCTCCGTACTCTTCCTGTATATATTCGGCTTCCGAACCAGAACAAGTGCTCAGGTTTGTCCCCAGAAGGATGCGACAACAATGATGGGTGAGAGGTGATACGTTTGACACGTCAGCAATCCACTGAATTCTTCGTATACTGTGTGTGTATGGGCCAGCGCAAGCTGGACAGTCTAATGACTTTTTTAGAGACCTGGATGTGTTTTTTCTTGACGGTCGTGATGTCATTCTGATTGGCGACTTCAACTGCGTTCTAAATACGCGAACCGATGTACAAGGTCCTGGCTGGGGCCGGTCTGCTTGGAATTCACGCGAGCTGCGTCACCTTGTCCACCACTTTTCATTACTAGACGCGCACACTTTTCATTACTAGACGTGCACGGAAATACCTTTGTTTGGACATGGCGACGTGGACGATCCTCCAGCAGGCTCGACCGGGCTTATATCCCACGAGCATTAGAGGCGTTTGCCTCCGATTTATTGCGTTCCGTCCTTCCCACCTTCTCCTGTGTACGTATCGGATCATCGGCGTATTGTCTTGAAGCTCGAAGTTCCATTTTCTTTTTCGGAAAAGCCATGGTGTCTTGATGTTCGTGTCCTGCAGGACGCGCGCTCAAGATCAGATTTGTCACGCGCAATACGTGTGTCGCTCACGGCGTCTGGTCCTGAAGATTTGGATGCGCTTAAAACACAGTGGCGCCTGCGCTGCGCAGTAGAGGGGCGTTCGCTTCGTCGACACGTTTCTGAAGAGCTTGCTGATACTGCGATGAAGTTACGCATTGCTTTGCGCGCCGAGACGCCTTCTCCTCTAATGCGAGCGTGGCAGCGTGGACGGCGTGAACGCTTTCAACGCTTGATAGCTGCTTCGTCCCTGGCGGCAGCAGCATGGCGCTGTAGACACAACCCATGTGCACATCCCGAGGTGCTGCGCTACGCGAGACATTCATTTTTTGGGCAATCAGAGCCATCTGTCTCTATGACAGCACAAATACCACCTGCGCAGCGGCTTCCTACGCGTGATCGATCTGTTTTCTTGGCGCATTTTGAAGCAATGTCGTGTTCGACCATGCGGACTAACTGTGATGAAACACCGCCAATGCTTTGAAATTTGCCCTGTATTCCTCAAGAAGCTGCGGATTGCTTGCACATCCCTCCGTCGGCTGAAGTGGTGAAGGCGGCACTGAAATCTATGAAACGTGGAACGGCCCCAGGGCCAGACGGTTTTCCTGTTGAGTTTTACTTGACATTTTGGGGTGAGATTGGTGCTATCTTTACCGTGGTAATCCGGCGATGCTATGAGGACGGTGTCTTTCCATCAAGTTTTCGAGATGGATGCATTGTGCTTATTGCAAAGGGTGATGCTTCCTCTGTTAATCCTGAAGATTGGAGACCTATCACGCTCCTCAACGTTGACTATAAGATATTCGCGGCGGTAGCCATTCAACGTTTGAGGGGTCTGTTGAACACCCTGGCAGGTCATCACTAGACTTCATCAGTGCTTGGACGAGAAATACACAGCTTGTCATATACCACACGGGATATCATAGCCTATACTCTGTCGTGATCTGCGCGTGGTATGCTTGTGTCTTTGGACCAGGAAAAAGCGTTTGACTGACTAGAGCACGCGTATATCCTTAATGTGCTCACAGCCTTCGGCTTTTCTCATTCGTTTGTGGAAATGAATAAAAATACGTACACTGGTCTGAAAAGCACACTAGTTCTGGATGGCTGGGAAAGTGCCGCTTTTTCCATAATACGTGGGGTCCGTCAGGAATGTCCATTGTCTCCTGTGCTATTTGTCCTCAGCCTTGAGCCATACTTGCGTGCTATTGATGTGGATTCAGGTGTCCGGAGTCTTGCGCTTCCTGGTAGCGGTGTCGTGAAAGTCACAGCTTTTGCTGATGATATAACCTTGTACCTTTCAGGTGAAGATATCCTTTCATACAGCCTGCGTGTATTTTCCCAGTATGGCGACATTTCAGGTGCAGCGTTGAACATCTCTAAATCACGGCATTTCTTCATTTGCTCTCCAAACTACATGCTTAGCGCCGGTTTTCCCATTCAGCCGGCCGCGTCCCTTCGTATTTTAGGTATTTTATACAACCACTACGGCATTTGCGAATCTGTTTGGTTAAACGCTCTCGAAGAAGTAAGACTGAAAATTCAGGATGCACGGGATTTCGACTTCCCGCTTGTTGAGCGGAGGTACCTAGCGCAGACTGTATTTTGCGGTCGCGTTTGGTACCTTTCTCACGTCGTGCAACCATCTTTACGTATCGTGCGATCACTGCAGTCTGCTTTGTGTTCCTTTTGGTCAGGCGGCACTGAGTTCAGGCGGCACTGAACGCTTGCATACTACTTTCTGGGTACTCACCTTCGGCATTTGATGCCTAATGTGCAACTTAACAGGGGGCCGCAGTCAATAACACTTCCTGCGTTTTATGCAACAACTGTTGCATTTTTTCGCCATGTCAAGTCGAGATGTCCTGGCATAGATGTTTTGAACAACCACATAGTTGAGACAACTGCTGATTTGTTGCTTCCGTTGGTCCCGCCAGCCCGCCATGCTTGCTTTAGACGGGTGTCTTGCGTGGAGCACCTTAACGGCTTCTTTTCTGCCTGGACACCTCCGGGACTTCATGGGGTGCCTGGGATGGGGTGTGCTTCCCACTCTCGACCGCCTCGAAAGGTGGAGAATAGTCCAGTCAGCAACATGTCCGAACGGCTCCTTTCGGGAAACAAATCAGCTTTTTCTGAGGCATTGTGTCATTGCTCGCGTTTTTCGGAGAGCCGTACATGCCGGATTTTACTGCCTCAGAGTAAATCGCTTTGTTTCTTCTGGGCGTTGTTCGCGAGGCCGCTTCGCTTGTCTTCTCATTGTTGCCGGCTGTTTCTGCCTCTGGCGCAGCCAATGCGAGGCGGTTGCAGCGGGCCGCCGCCGCCGCGCGCTCTACCCGATCTTAGATTGATTGTACTCAGAGCTGCTATCTGTTTTGTCGGAGGAGCTCTTCTTCCTCGGCGAAGAGGAATTTCTTCGGCACTGGTCTTGACCTTTTGTGTCGGTCTATGGCAGACGAGTGAAACTTGTCTTTCGGCCAGCCTGGTATTGGTAGGCTGATCTGTCGATGCGGTGGCAGAAATGGCATGCCAACATGTAAATATGCAAAATGTACATATTTATGTTTTATTTGTGTCTCTTGTTTACCTTGAAGTATTTTTTGTGGTTGTGTTTGTGTGAACCATCGAATGTACATGTTCTTTCAACGTCATCGCATATCTATGTTCATGTAAATGACGTCTGTTTTGTCATCATCGTTAGAGTATGCCTAAGAAGGAAATGTTCTGTTGAGTGTTATTGACGTTTGTGGCAATAAATTTTTTCTAAACAGTGAAGTAGACCAATGCTCCAAGTAGCAGGATTTCCCCATTTACCCTGCACACGCGCGCTTGAATGGTTGACCAAAGTTTGCCCTGTGTCACTGATAATAATTTGTCACCATCGTGCACCAGCTCTTGAACTAGAGTAGCTGTATAGGTTACCTTCAAAGGGGCCTTGCTACACGTTTTCCAATAGCCATGGAATGGATTCAATAAAACAGTTCATTGCCTCACGAATTCACTTCTGCAAAAACTCTAGAATCAGTCCAGTACGAGCGGTGTTAAAGAATTGGCGCACGGTGCGATTCCATTCTCTATATTTCCTCATCCCGACGAAAGCACTGGAAGCTAAGCAGGGAGAGATGGCACGGGAAAGGAAATGCGCCACGTACGCCTCGTCTCTTTGAGCACTTTTAAACGCGAAGCATTTCTTAGCGAACTTCGGTGACTTTGAACATATCCGACCGTCCATCCGTCCGTCCGTACGTCCGTCCGTCCGTCCATCCATCCATCCATCCATCCATCCATCCATCCATCCATCCATCCATCCATCCATCCATCCATCCATCCATCCATCCATCCATCCATCCATCCATCCATCCATCCATCCATACATCCTACGACTTTTAGCTCTCCTGGCTGTTTCGATAATGGTATCAATACCGAACTTGGTATGGTATAACATGACTGTATAATGAAAATATCTGACAAGTCATAACATGAAAATCATGATATGTATGTCATGAATGGTTTACATTTAATGGTCCTGTAACTCTTGCAGTGATTTCGCTCACATCGAATGTTGCAAAACTGGTATGGTATTGCATGATATCATGGCAAACACAAGCGACAGACCCTAACATGAAAATGACATGCGTTTCATGTAACAACATGACTACATGCTACGCTCATGATGCGCTCGCGGCCGTTTCACTAGCTTCACTTATACCAAATTTGGTATTACGGGACGTGAATGGTCGACGAACGTACAATACTGGTGCAAACATGATAAACGTGAGGCGCGTGTCATGTAACAACATGACAACATGCCACACTGATGATGCGCTCGCGCCCGTTTCGCTAGCTTCACATATGCTAAATTTGGTATTACGTGGTGCCAATAAATGGCGAAAATATGTGAATGGTGCAAACATATTAATCAAAAGATGCGTGTCATTTGAAAACATGACTGCATGCCACAGTCAAGGCGCCAATACATTTTGACTTGACGTGGTGCGCGTGTTCGCCGGCGTTCATTTCGTCGCGTCACGCCGAAGTTGCCATGCCAGGCGCCGGTTCGGCCCTATACTAACAGGCACGCACCGCGCTGCGTTGCTTTGACGCATGCGCGTTTCAGCACATCCGACCTTCCTCCGTCACGAAAAAAGGGAGATGCAGTGTTGTCTGGGTAACGCATCGAAAAGAAATGCAGCATGTCGCATTTCGCACTGGTCGCCGTCAGGCCGCGCCGACGGACGCTAATCGCGCCTGGCGTCATATATAATATATAGGGAGACCGCGTTTTGCCAACGCAGCGGCGCTGCGCCCAGTGTGCGCGCGTTTCAACGCTACATAGGAGCATATAGGGCCCTTCATGATGCGCTCGGGGCCGTTTTGCTAGCTCCACATATACCAAATTTGGTGTTACGTGACGTCGATGGATGCACAATATATGACTGGTGCAAACATGATAATCCTCACACGCGCGTCATGTAGGAACATGACGACATACCACTCTCATAGCGTGCTCGCGACCATTTCGCTAGGTCCACATATACTAATTTGATATCACGTGACGTGAATAGATGACGAAGGTAAACGACACATCCAAACATGATAATCCTGACACAGAAATCATCTATACGGCATCATTTACCTCCACCTCGTAACGTTGTGCTGATTTTGAAGTAACACATAGACATTTCTCCTTCGTGCTTCACATATCATCAATTCGCCCTGTACGTGGAATCCGCCAATTTTTTTTCTAATGTTTGAAACGAACTACGGGTCTTTCGTGTTCACTTAATTCAACAGGATGCCCCCTTATCACGAGGCCGCAACCTTATCACGAGGCCGCTCGTCTAGATTTCGCGTGTGTACCGCAAACACCGCGCAACATGAAATACAATTCATAGAAAATGTTTGTGTGGTGTCCAAAAAAAAAAAATGAGCTGAACGAAATTCTACTGCCGGCAGACATATTTGTGAAACGCTCTTACCCTGTCATAGTAGTTTTGGCTGCCCAAGGTATAGGGATGGTCACGAGAGCACCAAGACGTAGGCGGCTGGACGGATAGATGAATGAATGGATGGAATGAAATAAAATAGAATAGAATGAAATGGGATACAATGGAATGGTATGGAATGGATTGGGATAAGATGAAATGGGAGAGTGGGTGAGTCCAAACTCATAAAGCGCTTGCAGTTTGCTACGAGACGCTTCCCATTTAAAGTCCTATTTTTTTTTTGAAAACGAGACAATTGTTAAGGGTATGCTGATGCGCGATAGTTTTAGTTTTATATACAAGCGTATTCAAGAATAAACATAAAAACAAACTGTCTTTGGGCACATTCCCCTCAAGTAGCTTTTCCTCTAGCTGAAATGTTTGAAGTGACGCCAATAAAAACTTTCGCTAAGAATCAAGTCCCACTTATGTAAGTATGCGTGAAAGTCCAATTGGCGTGCCTGATAAACTTACGGTTTGGACGCGTAAAAACAAAAGAGGGATTCTCAGTATAGTTAACTTTTTTATGTTTTAAAATTGGCATGTCTGAGGCGTTTTTGCGATATCTCTGTTTTTATTTCCGCCATTGTTCTCCGCAAATTAAGGAGACGTTCAATAGACATTAAATTATGCATCTCTACAATTAAAGGAAAATCGTAGAATATGATAATGTGAGAACAAACTCCCGAAACGTGCTTGCATAGCGATAATGTATAGAGACCGTGATTTACAATTTTGACAAGCGCTACTTGTGATTCACGTCATTTTATTTTGGTCATTCTTGTTCAAGTCGCTGCGCTTATTATCTACGTCTGATGTTTTGACCCAGGCGACTGCGAATGAAAACGAATATCGTCTGGAATACTCCATTTGGAAATATATTTGCATAATAATGAGCCTGCCAAGACAGCGTGATCGGCACCGTACAATATTGCGACTGCCTATATGAGAATGCTGATTATGACTAAACAGTTCAGAACCTTGTTGTCATAATACATTTATTTGTCCATTGGGCCGAAATTTAACTTTCAAAGGTGTTAAAACTACAATCGCGGTTTCATTTTGAATATATGTGTAGTTTTGTTCACCTTCGCTTTCAGCTTTCTCCACAAATAGTCGTGAGCAAACACACACACACACGCACTAAAACAGCTTATATTAACGTTGCCAAACAACAAGATACTGGCAAGTTTATTACTACTGCAGGTGTCATTGCGCATGCGCCGTTCCGGCGTGAGAGCTAATACGATGCAGCGGCCAGGAGCGCTTGGATTGAGGCCAGTACCACGCGAACGATTTCCCTAAGTGAAGTAGTAGTAGTAAACAACTTTATTAGTGAAATCGCGGAGAAAGTTATGTTAAACACCTCCATGTGTTGCACTGACTATCCTTGAAGCAGAAACTTCAAGCGGCCTGTATTGCACAGATTTCCTATCACTGTAGGTGAGACGAAACACAACATACCTCAGCACCCATTTTACTTATCATGGATGTCAAGGAGCGTGGACGTGGAGCCAGTTTCACGGGAGTGGGCATCTTATCAGCAACCAATTCTTTAAGTGCCTGTGGTATAGTTCTCTTCGTTTCAAGTCACTCACTGTCCTGTCCTAGTCCTAAAGCTTCAAGAGTGAATTCGAAGGCTGTTTCTATATGAATTTTACAGAATAAGCTGTGAGATCATAAAAAAAATGCCCGAGTTGTCTGGCACCGCCACTGGTGTCCGTAAGCGTTATCACGCAAAGTGAGAAAATCAATTAAGAAACTATGCATGGTCGAACGGGAATTGCAACCCAGCGTCGGCGAGGCAGTCGAGTGTTCCACCAGAGAGGGACGCTATCGAAAACATATTCAGGTGCCAAGTCGGATGTGGCATCGCGTCAACATATGTATACAGCGTAGCAGATGAGTAAAATATCGACGAGACCTCACACAATGGGAAATGCGCAACGAGTGTGTCGTTCAAGGCTTTCCAACCGCTACGAAGTCCTCAGTCATAACTTTTCATTGTCTTCGTAAATCTAATCAACAAAGTGCCCACAATGTCATAGAGATGTGCAGTGGGTACGTCACTACTTTGCAGAGTGGTGAATACGGGGATAGTGGATACATACAGTCTTCAAATAACATGTCTTAATATGGTTAATGGCAATGCAGATACCTTGTCAGTGTATATGTATTAGAGAGTTTAGAGTTGGCTCTTAAAAGGCCACTCTTCCAGCTTTGGCTGTGACTCTGCTGTGCGTCCCGTGCAAGTCTGGCGCTTTCTATCTTTCGTGAATCGTTGTAGGGTATTCCTCAAGGGTTCTTTCGAACGAGACACAGGCTCAAACTTCTTACACACAGTTTTAGTTGAGTTTAGTTTAGCATGTGGCCTCAGTGAACTCTTCATGCGAAATAGTATGCCAAGCAGTCAGGCGACAATTTTCAGAGGACTCTATAGACGTTGAGCTCTACTTAGTTTTTAGTAGCCACCTTGTGTTTTTGTAATGCGATTTTAACCTACTTCAAGTTTGTTAACAATCTTCAATTTTATGTCATCAAACTAGAGAGAGTAAAGTTGTGTAATACAACATAAACAAAAATATGCAATGTTGGAATAATAATCTTGCATTTTTCAACTCGCATTCTTTGTTAAGTGCAAAGTGTTGGTAGCGAACCTCAGGCACTTGGACCGTTTCTGTCCACGTATCTGTCTGTCTAGATATTCACGCTTGAGCACTCTCCTATTCCTTTGCATAACTTGTAATATACAAAAACTGGCGAATTAGTGTGTGACGAGCGTAATTCACTGGTCATGATATTGTTACATGAGAGAAGCGACGCTGGATCTACGAGGCTACAGACAAAATATATTATAACTAGCAGTTGCCACGTGATCAGTTAATTAGCGACCGAGTGGACATAGCCCTTAGTCCTATTCGTCAGGCATACACGCAGGTCGTCCCAGGAAATGTCAGCATGCATGTAGCGTAATCACCGGTGGCAGAAGCGCAGTCTCGGCACATCTACATCTCCACGTCACCGGGAGAGTGGTACGCCTTCAAGCGTCCCACGTGTGCAATATCAGTGGCCTGTGGGGCAGCCGAAAGCGACCAGGTGGCAGGGGCAATTTCATGGGCCACAGGAGTAGCCTCACGAAGGACTAGGTATGGACCCGTGTAGCCAGAAAGCAGATTTTCTGACAAGCCGACTTGGCGGGTCTGGGACCACAGCAGGACCGCAGAACCGGGCGAAAACCGGGCGAGAAGTGCTCGTCTCAGTGCCGTTGATCGTACGAACGACGCTGGTTCTCTGAGGAGGCCAGAAGGTGAGTACGGGCGATTTCGCGTGATTGGGTTGCCCGAGTGATAGCTTCAAAGGCATATTCGCTGGTAGATGCAGCGGTAGACGGGATGACTGTATCTACGGGTAGTGCTGGTCTTTGGCCGAAAAACAACAACAACAAAAAAGTGGAGAGTATACGGCCATGTGATGGCGCGAAAAATTATATTCATATGTCACGTATGGTAGAGCAAGGTCCCAGTCAGAGTAGTTGCAAGAAACATACTTCGCAAGCATGTTTTTAAGTGTTCGATTCAGACGCTACATGAGTACATTTGTGTGCGAATAGTGCGGCGTAGCGAGCCTGAGCCTGGTTTCACACACAAAAAAATTTTCTGGCAAAAGAGTTATGTTCGATATATATAAAAAGGAAGCATAAGTTCACTCGAAGCAAAGCTAAATTACTCTCATGTTAATTAATAAGACGATTTTTCAGAATATCTTTCTTATGAAATCATTACGTACCATTCACTTTTATACTACCTGTTTATATATTATATCGGAGTACATGATAACAAGGGCTGCAGCGCGAGCACGAAGGTGCTAGAAGAAACGAGAAACGAAAGGCGAGGCTCGCGCTGCAGCTTTTATTACCATGAATTCGAACCAACTAGCCCAAACAGCCGTTCTTCTTCAATGCATATCGGAGTAGATTTGTGTGGTTTAACATTAGCCATAGTTTTTCGCAAGCGTACGAAGGCAGCAGGAATTAATGACGGCTCCACTCTACTCTTCTAGCGACACTGGCCTCAAAAAGCTGCATGAACAGAGTTGCCCCATTGGTTATGGCAAAGCCTGGTATGTTATAACCAATCCGCTATGGATAGATTGCGATTTACGTCACATCCGGCTACTTCTCTTCTGCAAGTCATGTAATACAAGAGAAAAAGCGGCCACAGAAAAACAAAATGAATGAGTAAGCAAAACCATATAGCAAAGTGAAGCAACCATTTTTGATATAGACAAGGTTCAGAAGTGCGCAAGAAAGGACATGGAAGATGGAAAGGCATGATGTCATCTTAGCCAAAGTAATGGCTGCGCAGAACACCCACTATTTTTTTCATGTCAAACGTGTTCGACTTAACGCTGCCCCGTGCATTCATCAAGACCATCCCTATGCGGGACCCAAAGTGGTAAGATGTCTATCGGAAAAAAAAAAACGTGTAACGTGTCAAAGAGCTAGACGAAAGAAGCAGCAAATTGTGACAGCAAAGGACTGCGAGGATCCGTCATCTTCTGAATTTCTTTCCATGCTCAATGGGCAAACAGATTACTTCGGAGGAGAGATGTTCGTCGACCGAAGCTGTTTTATTCCACTAGCGGGGCATCTTGTCAATGCATTGAGTTGACGTCAGAGGGCACTGTCGTAGTGGCGAAGCAACAAACAGAGTGTGGATATCGCTGACGTCTTTCAGACTGCCACACGCTTTTTGCGCGATTGAGAGATCGACAACGAATTGAGCTGACAGCATCCAATTACCAGGCGGGCTGACAACGGCTCTAAAAGACAAGCTCTACTTCACTGCATTAACGTTCAGCGAGTGTTACTGTCATCATGCTGCTTTAAAGTTGCGGATATATAAAGTAAGATAAATCAATGCAAGGAATATACATCAGTACGAAACAGTGCATTGAGCCTATAACTTTGACCAGTTATTGCTTTGTGATTTTTGGAGCGAAAAACTTCTTCCCAGTTTTCCTTTTTGTGTCTCGAACTCTACTATTTGATTATCTTAGCGGAAATCAGTTTCTTCTTCTCTTTATTTTTCCTGAACGAACCACTTTTCATATAGCGCGTATAGAAATACAAGTACGGTGCGAACAAAAAAGAAATAGAAAAGTAGAAAATGAGTACAAATATTTGGTGAACGTTAATAGCGGGATGCGTGAGCACCACAACTTTTTATCTTACACGATGGAATTGTATATATCTATACTCTCATCTTTCTAATACGAGAAATAGGTGGCCATTGCGAAGAAATAATGAAGGCTTCTTCATTTAATTTCAATAAAAATATGAAAATTAATGCTCGTACTTACAATATGACTGCTCTAGCACAGCACCACCATGGAGCGCCGTTGTAGCCTCGTTACTAAGAAGTGTGGCAGTTTGGGCTAGTTGGTATGACATGACGATAGTTATAGCGCGAGAACAGAATGTCCTTCTTGTCTCTTCGTCGTCGTTCTGTTCTCGTCTATCGTCTCGTTACTAAGTCATGAAGACCACGTGCGAAATGCTTCCTCTGATAGCTAGAAGCCTTAAACTTGCCTTCTAAGCGTCAGCTTGAAGGGTGAGCGGGTATTTCGAATCGGTAATGCCGACGAATTCAGGTTTAGGTGTGAACAGTCGTTCACGTCAATACAGTAGCTGTCTTTCTTTAGCAACGCTTTCACGTACACTGTTGTGGTTTTCAGATATATGCCCGTTTGTGGATGAGGATTTTCGTAAGGTTGCACTCAAGGAAGCCCGATGGGATGGAGAAAGATGATGCATAAAGAGGACGGACAGCTGGAACAAAATATAATTAACAGAGTCCCTTGGACAATTATATAGGAAGGCTCGTATAGACGGCAGCCAACTACATTAAGAGCGAAGCTGTTATGATCGAGGTCTGCGATGTGTCGTAGATAGAAAAGGATCATAATTATGAACAGGCGCCCTCTCCATCCGCGCTGCAGCACTCGATACATATGGTTGACAAGAAAAGCTGCAATGCGCTACCGTTGCTAGTCGCCCATGTGTTTTCTTGTTGATTCTTACTGGACCAGTAAGGTCAGTAGCGGAGGTGTCCTATTTTTGAGACAAATACGCGCTATCAGTTTCTCACGGTGGAGCTTTCAGAAAAAAGAATAAGAAGAAAGGTGGAGAGGTTAACCAGGCCTCAGTCCGTTGAGCTAGCCTGCACTGGGAAAGGGGAGAAGGGGAAAGAAAGTTATAGCGCACGAGAGAGAAGTCACTGATTGAGCCAACGCGTAAACTTGCCACACTTGACATCACAAACGACGAATGAGACCAGCGTCCTTGATAAAATGCAACAGGGCCTTCATTGCCTTTCGGAAATGGGATGGCCAGCGATATGATGCCAGTACGTTCTCGACAGGTGCAATCTTTTCCGTCCAGTTGATGCAGGAGAATTGCGGAGGTAAAGCCTCTTGTTTGCTTTTGTCGAAGTAAGCATAGCCGGGTGTAGCACGGTTAGCAAAGGGGTGGGAAAGAGGCAGGTTAAAGAGGAAAAGCCCAGCCAAGCCAGATTTGCTGTTTAGTCAGCTCTGCTGGGCGACAGCAGAGCTGTGCAACTTAGTGCTAATAGAGCCTGACTCAGTGCTAGTTAGGCTGATTTTTGTTCCTCAATCAATACATTCATCTTTCCCCGCCGCTATTCGAAAGCTTTCAGCACATAACGTATTGAGGAGTACAGGAAACTTGGCATGTTCGTATTGATTCATTATGTTACAGCGCGAAAAAAACGAGAAAGCTTACTAAAGGCGCGCACATGACAGGACACAGCATGCACTGTGCCCGTGATCAACCGAACGTAGTTCTTCAGTGCCTCCATGATGGGAGACGTTGCAAGCCCTCTGCGCTTTACCTGGTTTTGCACGGCCTCCGTGATTGAACCACCTTTGACCAATTCACGACGTCACGTGATGTCGGCTGCTCGTGTAACGTGACGTCTTCAAGACTTGATATGGCGTCCCCGCGCGGCGTATTTCATCCTCACTCGTGTCGGCACCAACGTCACGATACGCAGACGCTAACAGCCAATTTTCACACTTGACTCACTGTCTAAGGCTTCCGCATTATTATGAATTATATTGTCGGCTGTCTCCTGAGCATTGAGGTATTCAGCCAGCGTCGGAAAAAAATACCCACCTGTCGAGTTATGCGGCGCGATTCTGATGTATTATGTGCCGGAAGGTCAAGCAAACTTTTTGTGATTTTTGGTCGGTGTATCTTTTCCCGTTTACACTTCGCATTTCCACTGCCAGGTGAGTTGCCGTTAAGCTTTGTATTTCATGTGTCAAGTGATTGAAAACGTGTCACAAGGATAGATGGATGGGGGAAAAGTATTTATAGTTTTGAGAGAGATGAAAAGTTATCATCTTTGTCCCCAAATTTTCCTTCCAGATTCGTTCGCTGTTTAAGCTTTTTTATTGCGCGACACGTCGTGTAAACATCTCCACCAGAAACGTCCTCTTTTTGTTTTTTCCCGCTAAGCATTTCAACCTAATTGGTAATTCACTGGAAACATCATTGCAAGGCTGCAAATTCAGCGCATTTCATTTTAAAAGCAGCGTGCAATTTCTATCGAAGCACCGCATTTAGGCCAGAAGCAGCCCTTCGAGACCTTCTTCGAATGACTTAATGCAGATAAGCCGCTGAATAGAACGCAGCAGCTACCAGCTTGTGCAAGTGCGGAAACTTCTTTTGCGAAAAGATAGAGACAAATTGCAGCAATCTACGTTGTTATGCGAAGATTCGCAAGAAAGCCATCTCAAAGGAGCCCACAAGGACGCAGAAAGTGGAATCGCATTTGCGGTGTTATCAAAGGCCGTAGTTCTCAAGGGAGAACATGCGTCTTCCATCGCAACACAAGGCCAATTTTCTCCCTGCGAGGTACTTAGCATATATTTGTTTCTGCCAATGAAATTCGTCTTGTTCCCGAGTTTCGATTCTTCGAGAGCTCAGAAGAAGAGTAGGAAAGAAAGAAGAGGAGGAAAGAAAGAAGAGGAGGAAAGAAAGAAGAGGAGGAATTTATTAAAAGAATGCAAGTAGACACTCATTGGGGTTTGTTTACCCGGCCCACACGCAGCGATGGCGCTGTGAACACCGTCAGCGGGAAAAAGACAAAACCGTGCGCTTGTGCTCGGAACAGGAAGTCCTTGAGTTTCTTGCGCGTAAATAAAAAGCATTTTCCTGTCAGCAATCAAGTCAATTCATTTGTGCACTCCTGCCCTTTCGCTATATGGCTTTGTTTAGAAGCGCAGCGTTTCTAAACAAATAGAAGTTATATGCTTACTTACAATATTACGACAACTTACAATACAACACAGAGTTGTATTCGGGAGGTCGCAGTGACTAAACGCAACTGCCGAGCATAACATTATGTAGAGCACGAAACGCACATGTGGAAAGGTACACGTGGCAGCAAAAGTTTATGGAACTAGTGGTCCACAGAAAACGCAAATTTTTGTTATGTTAGTTATTAACGCTTCGAACATAGTGGATAACTGTAGAGGTCGCTAAGACTGCTACAAACTGGGATGTTTATTTGAACTTTATGTCCCGAGGCGGAGGGTTGTATAACCTTCTCGAGAATTTCGCGCTAGGGAAGCATTACGGGAGGTGACAGGTCTTGCAAATGACTACGCGAAATATATGACTGCTCATCAGCAAAACGTCATTGTTTTAAAACACCGACTCAGAGTTGCTTTTTATGTTTTCACTGAAGATTGTAGTAATATGCCCATAAGATTGCTATACATAGTCATAAACCTTCACGCCCCTTGTAGCTTTACCGGTTTGTATTTTCACACTAAATTTTCAACACCTGTAAATCATTATCGCTTGGTTATGATCACAAATATAGTAGTTACAACAGCTGTAGCTTTCACTACTACAGAAATGGTCCCGAATATATCTAGTTCTGTGATGAAGGCCTATGTCAGCTATATCCAATTATCGCTGTTCCACCTTACCTAAGTCTTTCATCCTGATTTCGCGAGGTCTAATACTCTGCCGACTAAGAATGCTTATATCTTGCTTAGTTACTCGGCTATTGACCATCGTATTGTTATACTTATATTAGAGCAAGGTTAATCGGCTACAAGACCTCTCTTTCCCGTCTGTGTAAGTGAGTGTGCGTGTGTGTACGTTACACACTGTTGAGAAGCCACCTCCGAAATCCCGCCGCTGACCTCCACTGTTGAGAAACGACGGGCCGATCCCGCCGAAGCCACTACTGTTGCGAAAGACGGCGACGCCAACACGGCCCCGGAGGCGCCACTGCTTTCAACTCCGCCGGGAAGGTCACCAGCCGTTTGGTAGCGTATGTTTATCAGCTCGCGACTGCTTCTGCGCAGAGCTGATAAGACGAGCGGACGAGACGACGGTGAGTTAAACAAGGTTTATGTACAGCATATTTACAGAGGCGTTACAATTTCGGCACTGGGGCCGACAGAGACTTGAAGAGCCGAGCTCTTCTCTAACACATAGGTCAGCCTTTCGCCTAAGACCGCTGACTCACACACATGTCGGCTCTCCGACACGGGGACGCCTCTCACATAGGACCGCCGATCGCGACGCGCCGCAGGGTTTCTTTTATTTGCACCGAGTCCAACCAAAAAGTCCAATCAGAAGCGCCGCTGGTCGTCCGGGCAGATTCCGCCAATGGGGGTCGCCGCGCCATGCGTCAGACCACCAGGCACGAGAACGCCGGCTCGCTGTCACGTGCGCCGATGACTCAATGCACGTGGGCGAGAGAGGCGCCGCGCGTGTTCACGCCGTTGAGATGTTCGCGTCGGGCAGACGGCGGGCTGGCCTTGACCCAGATTGCCTTTTTCAGAGGCACGGACGTTTGACGAGGACTCGCTGGCATAACAGCACCCCCGCCGCCAGACAATGCACCGGAAAGACGAGCTGCTTCCACGGGGCTCGGATGTCAGGTGCGCTCGTTCGCCAGGTCCCTCCAGGTTCGCCTCCAGGGCCATGTGGAGAATACAGCTCCAAACTGTTCCGGGAACACATCCCATTTTTGACGACAGATCCCAGCTCCACTGGCTCGTCGTCACAACTTGCTGGCCAACTTCGCTCGTCTCTTCTGACCATCTTCGGTTTCAGCACTTGTCGATGGTTCTGCAACTTGCCAAGAACGGATCGACAACAGACAACACACGACACACGCAAGTGCCTTCGGTCACCCGACAGAACACCAGACAAAGTATAGTACAACATATACCTATCTACGTGTTTATCGGAATTTTGTTCCCTCTACATCAAGAGGCACATGTGGGACAAAAGACTCTTAAAATGACAACTCAATTTTTTTTCCCACGTACAACAACGTAACGAATTAGAATACCACAAAGTTGGCCCCTTGAGATCACTCTGAACGAGAGCGCTCAGCCCAGGTCGTGATGAGGTCAAAATTTTGCCCCGAATCGCCTGCCAGAAACCGAAAGGTTGAGAAGTTACTAGCTGGAACGCACTGCTCAATGCACCTGCATTAGCGTTTACCTTTCCTTTATTTATTTTTTTTTGATAGCGAACGTCAAAGTTGCGCTGTAGAGCAACATGCTCCACTTCAGTAACCGGCCACTTTTAGGCGACGATACCTATGCGGCACCAAGAGCGGCTCACACTTTCGACGTTGCACAGGGGAACGACGATACGGCTTGCTACGGATTGACTCCTCCCCGCTGAGCTCGATATCGTGTTCGATCACCCTCGTGTTTCCGGGGCGGTCCGAAAACACGTCTTCAAACTCGGAAACAATCTTTCTCAGGTCCTCTTTCTCAGGTCCTTCTTCACTTAAGCTAGGCTCTAGGTTTATCTGCTCCCGGATTACTTTCGATCCCCCTTCGATTACCTCACTAGAACTCAAAATTTCTGCTTCCTCTTCCTCTGAAGCATTCAACAACAGATTTACGACCGCTTGACGTTGAACGCATGGTTTCATCAAGTTGTAAATTTTGTCCGGCCGCCTTCCTAATTTCACTTCATAATTTGTATCGCAAGGCTTCGATAATACTTTGGCGGGCCCTTCCCAATGAACCTCAAGCTTGTTCCTTTTGGGTGGCTGCAGCCGCATTACCTGATTATCAACTTCAAAAGCGCGCTTCTTCCCCGATTTCTCGTAGTGCTCCTTCGACAGCACTTTTGCCGCGTTTTTCTGGCTTTCCACTAGCGTTTCAATTTGGCTTTCCACTAGCGCTTCAATCGAGAGATCCTCACTCTGCTCTCGAATGAGCGTCTCTGGATCAACTCTCGGCAGCTCGCTCCAACTTTCCGCTACAGGCGAGAGCGTTGCAACCCTCTCGCTCTGACTCAATGGCGCCACGTCGTCTCCCCCAGCGCATACCGCGCCGGCCGCTCCCGCGACGGGCCGCTCGCGTGACTGCTCACATGACTCATGCGGAAAATTTCCTTTCTGGGGTTCCGTCGACCCGCCGACAAGGTCACTTGAGAGTTCACCGCATGGAACCAAGTCAAGCTTCCGCGAAAGCTTTCGCGCTTGCGATCGCGTGAGAGCCATGCACGCTAAGTTGGGGAAGAACGATTTGCCCTGCTCTTTGAGAAGCTGATCTGAGTTGTTGGAGAATAGATAAGGAAAACGATCATTTAGCGCGGCAGACACAGCTGCTTCGGTGCGAAGCTTACCGAACGGGCCTTCAATGACACCGTGGCGATTGGTAAGCGAACACTCTGCACCTCGGCGACTTGCCTAATCCACGCGCATTCTCCTGTGAAGTCATCCGGAGACACCAATGAAGGATGGACAACGTCCATGGTTGCCGCTGAGTCTCTAAGTGCTCGGCACGTTTTCTCATTGACCCTAATTTCTTGGAGATACGGCTCCAACAACCGAATGTTTTTTTCTGATTCTCGGATCGTGGCGAAGGCAAATTTTTCCTGACAGTTTCTCGCGATGTGTCCTTCCTTTTTGCAGTTGTAGCAGATTAGCGGCTTCCGTTTGTTTTCCGATTCCGATGCCTGTGTGGTAGAAACCTTACTCGATTTCTCCGCTTCTGTTTGCCCTTCCCCTACACTGTCCTTCGTAAGAGACGGGTCCTTTTTGAAATTACGGTGCGGAACGGGTTTCCGTTGATCAGGTTTCCTTGAAAAGCCCTCTTTCCTTTCATCCTTTTCAACGCGCGCTGCCCTGCTATGCAACTTTCGGCGAGTATAATACTCCTCAGCTAACTCAGCTGCCTTGTTTAACTGTACGTCCCCAAGTCTGTCCTGCAGCCAAAGTTTGACATCCTCCTCGATGCAGCGGTAGAATTGCTCCAATGCAACGCATTCCACCACTTTATCGCGGTCGTCATAAACACCTTCGCCCTTGAGCCATTCAATTAAATCGGCTTTAAGACGAAACGCGAAGTCAACGTGTGACTCATTCCCCTTTTCAGCATACCGGAACCTTTGCCTGAAAGCCTCAGGTGACAACTTATAACGTCTTAAGAGCACTTCCTTAACCTCGTCATAGCTCTCAAACGCTTCCCTCGACAAGCAAGTTAACGCGTCGGACACTTCGCCGGGAAGAAGAGCTAACAGGTTCTGCGCCCAAAGAGACCGCTCCAAAGCGTTTCGCTCACAGACGTGTTCAAACTTGACGAGATACTTCGCCATGTCCTCGCCTACTACGAACGGTGGCAGTTGGTCCCGAATTCTAAAACCGCTGACCTGAACTGTTGGAGAAGCTACGCTAGGCGCCTGCGAACACTGTAGGATTGCCAATTCTAGTCGTTTCAACTCTAGGCGCTCTTGTCTCTCGGCCTCCTCGCGTTCACGAACTTCTCGCATTTCGGCCTCCTCGCGGCGTGCTTTGATATCCGCCCAGGCCTCATCGACTTCCTCAGCCGACACTCCCTCATCCTTCATGATCTCAAGGATCGCTTGCTTTCGTTTCGCACGGCCCAAAGTAATGCCGAGTTCCTCACAAATTTCGATGAGTTCCTTCACTTTAAGGTTCTCCATCGTTCACACTAGCCTCTTGCTGTTTGCCCCTGTTAACAATTTACTTGCCGTACCCACTATAAGTCAACTAGCAAGACGCGCAAGCAATTTTTCACTCTCCCGTGTTTACCACCTCCGCATTAACTTTGGTTTCAAAGCACTTCAACTTGGCTTGAAACGATCAAAGCTCACTCGAATGCTTCACACAGCCCTTCTCTAACCTACTACAACCTGAGCTAGAGTAGTCTGGTGAACTGAGGGGAAAACGTCAGGCACTCACCGCATCGATGTCGCTGACGCCGGCCGATCCCGCAGCTGCCAACCACTGTTGAGAAGCCACCTCCGAAATCCCGCCGCTGACCTCCACTGTTGAGAAACGACGGGCCGATCCCGCCGAAGCCACTACTGTTGCGAAAGACGGCGACGCCAACACGGCCCCGGAGGCGCCACTGCTTTCAACTCCGCCGGGAAGGTCACCAGCCGTTTGGTAGCGTATGTTTATCAGCTCGCGACTGCTTCTGCGCAGAGCTGATAAGACGAGCGGACGAGACGACGGTGAGTTAAACAAGGTTTATGTACAGCATATTTACAGAGGCGTTACAATTTCGGCACTGGGGCCGACAGAGACTCGAAGAGCCGAGCTCTTCTCTAACACATAGGTCAGCCTTTCGCCTAAGACCGCTGACTCACACACATGTCGGCTCTCCGACACGGGGACGCCTCTCACATAGGACCGCCGATCGCGACGCGCCGCAGGGTTTCTTTTATTTGCACCGAGTCCAACCAAAAAGTCCAATCAGAAGCGCCGCTGGTCGTCCGGGCAGATTCCGCCAATGGGGGTCGCCGCGCCATGCGTCAGACCACCAGGCACGAGAACGCCGGCTCGCTGTCACGTGCGCCGATGACTCAATGCACGTGGGCGAGAGAGGCGCCGCGCGTGTTCACGCCGTTGAGATGTTCGCGTCGGGCAGACGGCGGGCTGGCCTTGACCCAGATTGCCTTTTCCCGAGGCACGGACGTTTGACGAGGACTCGCTGGCATAACAACACACTACTTCAATAAAGTGGCCTGCAACAGGGTCACTCTAGACGGTGTGGCATCGTCCGGCAGGTAATTAATATTAAACACTACGATCGAGGAACCAATGGCCGATCTGCTCAGAAGTGATTGAAGAGTGCGTAACATTGTGTCAATTTAACGAAATCTCTTTTGCAAACCAACCAATCGTTGTTTTATTTTTATATCCTAACTAGTTATGGCCGCCTGTAGATAACAGCAGTCGACGGTGACTCGGCGTCTGTGGAGCTAGGCTGCAGATTACAAGTTTGCACGTTCAGAGCCGTGGTTAACACGCACCATATTTTCATCACTCGTTTAGGCCCAACTGTGGCTTGGATACGCATATTCTTTCATCCTCCGTGTGTGCGTGTGTGACTGAGGAAGTTTAAAAAAAAACAGGTAATTCTGCTGGTGTGTATAAAGGTGATATCATGCTAAGGTGTATAGTTGGGAAATTATTGACAGAATGGCTCCGGGAGCAAATGGGCAGGAACAGAAAATAAAAAAAAAAAGGCATGCTTGGCTTTCTTCAAGTGCAGAAGTAATGTTTTTGATGTAAGTGACTTCACAGGGCATCATTAGAGCTAATGTCCTGGAGTAACATTGATGAAAAGTTTAATTTCGTAATCTTAAGGGGCAGAAGGCATAACTCTTACCCTTTTCCTGGGATATAGAGAATTTCTACTTCGAAGAAAAGTTCTTCTCTGTTTGCCTGTCTTCCAAGTCACATTCTCTGTTTGTCAGCTTTTTATCTTGACAACCAATTGAAGTATTCGGTATCCGCAATTGATTGGCATGTGACTTTATGGTGGTTATTTTGGATACGTGTGTTATAAATATTAAGATTCCACATCAGAGCAAACACCATGTTGAGTAGAGAGCTAGAGGGCATGCTGTTGCTGTTGTTGCTGCACGCCTTCTTCTTACTCCATCTTTCCGTATTACGTTTATCACTCTCTTTCCACCACCTGTATGTTTAAAAACTGCGATGGCAAAAGATGAGTGCAATAAACTCAAAGGAACTAATTGATCACGACAGGATGTTGGATCTGTGATACTTCACCAGGACTAGTCACTAATTAACTCAATGTAACAACGGGCATCGCCTATGACGTAGAGTTTTTGTACCGCCTGCCCATAGATCATGACAAACCAGACAGCACAGGATAATAAAAAAATAATAACCGGTATTTTGCTATTATCGTATTCGTCTTTGCTAGCAAAAGCACCCAACATTTTATTGGCCAGGCGCCATAGCGTGACAAATCAGATAGTTTAAGAGTATGCTCAATTATCTTCTCAATAATTCGAGCGCCAAAAGAAGAGAATAAAATGAATGCTTTCATGTGCTTAAGATATCAAGAATCTCAGGCAAACGGTTGACCTTTGCGTGCTCAAACTCCTTAAGCGCAAGAACACTCGAGCGCGCAAAATCCAACGAATGGTTGATTTGAAATATCCTGATTGGCCCTGGAGATTGCTTCGCTAGTTATCTTGGAGTTTGGTAGGCGCCATGCAACGGCGTCGCACTTGCTCTGATAAAAGAAAGTGTGCTCAATAGTTAGAAAGAACATTCCGCTCACATGCCCACGGGCGGATACGTGTCACTGGCATGTGGCTGTGCCAAAGGTGATTGACACTTGTATCTACCTAGGAACGACGAGAATGCAAAACGGAAATTTTAACGCGCGATCGTTAACAAAAACCCGAAATCGGTAGCGTTGACCCCACGATCGCAAAGAATAAATGTCAGAATCCCAGCTGGAATCGAACCCAAGCATTCTGCGTGGTAAAGAAGCATTTTACGACAGGGCTATGCCAGGTCTCGGAACTACTTTTCAAATAGACGCTAATTTTTGTGAAACGTCAATTGTGGTTGCAGTGCTGCCTACCCAGTTTTATAAGTAATACATTTGTACTCTTTTGATGCAGCCGTCACATTCGTTCAACGTCAATTGAAGCAGGTTGGCATGCCCTGAAGTTGACGATGTAGCAGTGTCCAGGGCTGGCATCTTCGCGAGCATGAGGGCTTCATATCAGCTTCCGGTGTTACTGATACGCATGTTCCAGTTGGCGTCGTTGCGCAAGTGCAAACAGCTGATTATATAAAATTCTGCAACTCTTGAACTTAAGTCTGTGCGTGCAACATTTGTACTTATATTTACCGTGAACTCATCACGTGTCGCTGAATAAAAAATTGCAACATGGTCACTTTCCCTCCGCATGCTTCGCATAACGTTGATTCACAGGTATGTGGCATCTGCCGATTTTTTTCGTCGTTTTGTTAAGAAGGAGCAATTTTTATGCGCTTAACCAAAGCAACCAGTACATGAAGAGATCGAATGGGCGAACAAAACATGGGAAGTTTCTCTGGTGTCTTGTTGTCCTGTGTGAGACGTCTGATGTCCATAAATCAAGTGTGAAAATCTACACATAGTACAAATAATTTAGAGTGTAAGAATAAAATAGATAAGGCCATTTCGTGTGCGGAAACCAACTGTAGATGAATTTCGCAGAAACGTTGTACATACACATTTTTTTATCAAGGGCTCTCAAAAATGAATGTTTAACTAAATTTTCAAATGACATGTACTACGTAATGTATTTTATTATAATACATGAAAGTACAATATTATAAACGAAAGCAGCGGGCATAGAATCTTATGGGCCCCAGTCCACAGCCGAGCTTGAAGAACGCCTGAGCTTCGCCTTCAAGAACGTGATAGCGCAATCGGGTATGGTGCACGGCATCACATTCTCAATCGCTAGCCCAGCTTCAGTTGTCGATGGATGCCTCAACAATGCTGAAACAAAACGTACGATTGTGCGCACGACATTGGCAGTTTAACAATGCCTGCAATGCCTACTGAAAATGCTGTTACAAAATGCCCCCCACGCCGCAATTCTTCCATTTGCAAATTGAAATCAATGACGCTGACGCCAGCACCAGAGCTTCTGCCGAAGGAACATTTTAACGCTATCGCGTTCAAAAGACTGGAGCACTTTGAGACACTTCAGCTTGAGCAATAGCCCTCGTTCAACCGGTGACGGGGTCAAAAGAGAAAAGTAATAAGTAAGCAGTGCTGATCCAGAGGAATTTCTTCAAAATGTCGACTTATTTTAAGGCCGTCACATGCAGGTAGCCACTCCCCTCCATTAAAGACCAACCTCTAAGAGTCCACACTCACAACAGCGAGACGACAAATGCTTGTTGCTGTTGCCTAGAAAATGTGGGGCACTCCCGTAGGGGATTCTAAGTAAAGGGCCACGCCGACAGTAATTCCTATCTCGGCTGCCGCAGGCCTCAGAGACCCACGTGTCGGAGAAAAGCGGGTCACAGAGTCGCTGCTTCGGTCATCTGCGACACGGTCGACTTTTACTTTTAGCATAACGACGGCGTTTCTATAAGATTCGCGAATAGAGGTCGATGTGGTTTTGTCCCATTGGTCAACGTGGAGCAACCTGAGGTTTTAAAACAATCTGGTTTTCTAACTCCACTAAATGTACTGTTGCTGAACTGCTTTTATTAATGCAGTACTTTTAAAGGTGAATCCGTTATACGGCGGATCGGTTGGGAAATCTGGCGTTCAGCGGCGCCGAAACACTATTAGTAGCAACAGACTCGTGACGTAGAGATATCATCACAACTGATCGGGAGTACAAACAAAAGAAAGTTACTGATACCTCGAAGAGAATTATTGGGTGTCAATTTGAATTAACGTGTCGACAGTGTCACGAGCGAAGAGCTTATTAAATCAACGCACAATAAAGCACATGCCCAATAAACGCTCAACCGATGGTCCCGTTGCAGTCTTCGACTATGGGTCCGTCGTCTGTAAACTTTTCTGTAACAAAGTTTTATTGTGTAAGAATAATAAATGACTGAATGTCTTATTCATAGTTAACTGGTGGTCAGAAGTGAATCAAGGAAGAATCAACGTACGTTAATATAAACGAACAGAGCATCTCTTTTGCATTATAGTTGAAGGAAACAAGAAGTTTCTTCCACCCGAGTGCTTGCATTTTCGTGTCGGACATTTGGTAGTGTATGCAGCAAACATGTTACCTAAAAATCATTTTTTGAGATACATATTGAAACTTAATTTCAGAAGGCTTACTTCAATATTATTAGTCAGCTGGCTTCACCAATTACATGTTGAATATTATGAGTGGCCAAAATGTCCTGCTAAAAACGATTGTATTTCAAGATCGGTTTGTGAAGTAGAACCCTCTTTACGTTTTCTGTGTTAAATGGCGAAAATATTTCGCATTTCATCGTTCCGTACACGAGAATTCACTGACTCCAGCAAAATATACGGCCAACCCGCAAACATATTGAAATAATGAATGCAGATAAATAAATGAATGTGTGTATGTGTGAGTGCGTGAGTTTGCCTGCGTGCGTGCATAAGCTCGCGAAAATGGGCTGCGCCTTAAATAACTGAATACGAGAAGGCCCGCGTCGTATCCGCGTAGCAAAACGAGAAAAAAATGATGGTATTTATATTGTGACGGAGCGAGGTCTTGGCTTACAGGACAGCGTCCACCGAGAGTCGGCAGCCGAACAAGATGTCTGAGTTGCCTCTCGTGCAAGCGCCTAACGCACAGGCGTCTTCTTCATCTTCGCTAAGTGCCACGCTTGCTCCTGTCGATGATGCACCGTAACATGACTCCCCTGCGGCGGAAGCGCCGTCACGGCGCTTAGTACGGCGGCGACGAACGAGGAGGGTGATACGGTTTCAGTCTGGAAACGTGTACAACGTCTGTCTGGAGTGAGGTGGTCGAAAAGGCATTGTTTAGGGGTGCGATCTCGTAGCTCACGTCACTAAGTTGTCGTAACACTTTGTAGGGGCCATGGTAGTGTGATAGTAGCTTCTCTGATAAGCCGACTTGGCGGTTTGGTGTCCAGAGAAGTACCAGAGACCCCGGCGAGAAGTGCACGCTTTGGTGGCGACTGTCATAGCGGTCTTTTTGCTGCGCTTGCGACAAGTGCAGCCGATCACGGGCAAGCTGACGGGCTGCATGGGCTCGAGAAACGACATCGCTGGCGTACTCAGTAGACAAGGGGGCAGCCGAAGGAAGGAGCGTGTCAAATGGTAATGCTGGATGTCGGCCAAATAGCAAATAAAACGGTGAATAACTAGCTGTGTCGTGCCGTGAAGAATTGTACGCGAACGTGACAAAGGGGAGTGCTTTGTCCCAGTCACAGTGATCTGGCGAAACGTACATTGACAGCATCTGCGTCAGCGTTCGGTTCAGACGCTCGGTCAATCCATTTGTCTGTGGATGATAAGCGGTGGTAAGCTTGTGCTCAGTGGAGCAGGCGCGGAGAATATCATCCACAACACGTGAAAGAAAGTACCTTCCTCGATCAGTAAGCAGCTGCCGCGGAGCGCCGTGATGAAGAATGACTTCATACAAGAGAAAGTCAGCGACGTCAATGGAACAGCTTGTCGGCAGTGCTTTAGTGATGGCAAAGCGTGTGGCGTAGTCTGTGGCGACTGCAACCCATTTATTTCCGGAGGTGGACGTAGGAAACGGGCCCAACAGGTCAAGGCCAACACGGAAGAATGGTTCCGTTGGTATGTCAATGGGCTGTAGGAGGCCAGACGGTAGCACAGAGGGGCGCTTGCGGCGTTGGCAGCGGTCGCAAGCAGTGACGTAGCGAACCACAGAACGATACAGTCCGGGCCAGAAAAAGCGACATTGCACACGATCGTAGGTACGAGAGACGCCTAGGTGACCGGCTGTAGGTACGTCATGTAGTTGTTCGAGAACGCTGGTACGCAGGTGATGGGGAAGCACGAGTAGTAATTCCGGGCCATCAGCGTTGAAGCTGTGACGGTACAGAATGTTGTCGTGCAGTTCGAACAGGCGAACGGAAGGGTCTGTCGGAGCAGAGGTCAGACGCTCGATAATGGAGAGTAACGACGGGTCACGTCGTTGTTCGGTGGAGATATCACCCAAAGCGTGGATGGAGAGAACGCAGGGGTCTGAATCAAGGTCTGTCAAGTCGGGCGTTTCAACCGGATAACGTGACAAACAGTCTGCGTCTGTGTGGAGGCGTCCCGACTTGTAGTGGACCACGAATGAGTATTCTTGCAGACGGAGCGCCCAGCGACCAAGACGTCCAGATGGGTCCTTTAGCGATGACAGCCAGCAAAGAGCGTGATGGTGCGTAACAACGGAAAAAGTTCGGCCATACAGGTAAGGCCTGAATTTCGCCACGGCCCACACTAAAGCTAGGCATTCACGCGTATAGTACAGGCACAAAATAGATGACAACACAAGCAACACAAGCAAATGCAATTGTCATACTAAAACATTTGTCTGCATATATTTACTGTTCAGTACGATTCCTTGATAACAATACTCGATCTGTGTTTCCTTCTTTCTGTGCTTCGTTTCTTCTCGACTCCTGTTTTTTGTTGGTGTACCATCGGTTTACTTCGTATTTGGTTATCGTTCAAATAACTATGAATGATTGTTCTATGCCGTACTGCTGTGTTAAGTGGTTATGTGTTCTTTATTATTCTGCTTTTTCTTGTTTCAAACGTCGAAAGTTTTGACAGTGTTCCTCACCCCTGTAATAATCCCCATGGGGGATTGACAGTTCTCTGTAAATAAAAAATAAAAAAAGGGGGGGGGGGAAGCATCAGCGATGATATATGACTGATCAAGTTATCAGGGTTCCGTTAAATATTACTAACAAAAAAAAGGTAAGCGGTGTAATCACGCAATGACTTACTTTGTTCTCCCAACATGTAATGGCAAGCTTATCTCATAAGGCAATCGATCCTCTATCGACCTTCACTGTCATTTGTTCTCCTGGGGCACAAGCCAACGAATCTTCTTCCCTCGTTAATGGTGCGCGCAATAAACCGACTGTGTTTGGAGCTGGAGCACCGTCAAACTATCGGTGTTGATGAGATCTAACCATCGAACCTTGCTTACTCTGCTTCCAGATTTTATGAAGTGTCTAGACCCAGACTCAAGGGAAGAGGTGAAGATAACACAACTATCATCTCTATTTCTTGTATTGTGCCTGTGTCTGCACGTCTACGAGCTTTTATCGGGAACCCGTAATAACAGTATATTACATTTTGAGTGCTATTAGATTGATCAATTGATATGTGAGGTTTAACGCCCCAAAACTACCACATGATTATGAGAGACGCCGTAGTGAAGGTCTGCGGCAATTTTGACCACATGGGGTTCTTTACGTGCGCCAAAATCTGAGCACACGGGCCTACAACATCTCCACGTACATCGGAAATGCAGCCGCCGCAGCCGAAATTTGATCCCGCGACCTGCGGATCAGCAGCCGAGTACCTTAGCCGCTAAACCACCGCTGCGGGGCACGTGATTTTAGACAACTACTTTAGGCATATGAAGTTTACGGCAACATAACTCAATCTGTAAGAGAAGGGTTACCTTTTAGTGTTATTTTTGTTTGAACTTTCGCACTAATTTGTATTTCGCAACATTCGCAACTGCATGAACTCGAACATCGTCATAAACTTGCTCGTCTGTAAAATTTTCATAAAGTCTACAGTCACCCATCGCTCCATGATGACTTCTCCTCGCAACCGGCCACTCTTTTTTCGGTAGGACCTTCGTAACATAGTAAAAGTGCAAATGTGCCTTTCTAAGCAATAAGCTAGATCGTTCATAGCGCGCAAATCAAAGAATTAGAACCAGTTGCCATCACACATCTCTATAGAGATTAACATCTGCATACTTTATGACCTACTTCATGATAAGTTTCAGCCCGCCAGCCATAATTAAAATTGGCATTTTGCATTCCTCTCCTTGCTTCTACTTTAGTTTGCACTTTTTGTACTCTTTTCAAGTATATATGTTGCAAGCATTTTTGTTTGATTTATTCATTTGGCCTTTTTTTACGTAGTGTGTTAGTGTATTATATGTTTTTGTGTTTTTCCAATTGTTCTACAAGCTTTTAAGCATCTATTGGTTCACCAATTGCGTGCGTACTACGTACCCCGCATGAAATTCCTTCAACACAAGGGCTTTGAGGGGCAACTTGAATAAAATTATCAAGTTACTAAGCTTTCAGATGCACATACTTCTCTCACCCCACTTCAACACATTGCTTCTACACTTAGTTTTACGCTGTACATTTGTACAACTGTGTGGTAAATAATATTGAAGTGACGTACACACGTTGCACTCGCACTGAATGAAAGACTTTATGCGCAATCTTTGACCTTTATTTATTTATAATAACGAGACTGGTCAAAGCACATCCATTTCTTCTATTAAACATCTTCTTCTATAATATTGAATAACGTGCTGTGCTTCTAAGTTCAAGGGTGTGCGTTCGATTGCCGGTGACGTGAGCCGCACTTCAACGGACGCTAGAAAACTGTGCTTGGACATTGAGACGAACCGAGAGAGAGCGGAAAAGTGTAAAATAACATCTGCGAATGGCAATTGTTGTGAATTATGCACCTGAAACGCTTAAAAGGACTTGAAAAATAAATATGAAAGGTTTGCCAGAAATAAACTGAATTGTTTGTCCTTTATCCGAGCCGGTGAGCTTAATGCTACGAGCTTCATTGCTAACACCTACTGTGGCCCGCAAAAATATTAGGCTTATTCTACTTGCATGGCCTGAGATCTGACGTTATGGGTCCGGCATCTTTGAAAAAAAGGCTTTAGCCTAGCCACGAGGCGGTGAGCCCAGAAACACGCTGAAACTTTGCCTTTCACGAACGTCAATTTTCAAGACTGTCCATGCTCAGCGTGCCGACCTCTTTCTGAGACGCGTGGGTGGTGAGCGCTTTTATATGTCGCCAAGGCAGAAAGAGCCTAAGCTATGCCCAAGTCCTGTATGTGAGAAATTCGGCCAACGAATGTCACAACAGAAAGCCGCATAAGATGCAGGGGTGTGGAATGTCTCTCAAACATATAGTGCTAGAAAAAGGCGTTTTACGAATTCAAAAATTGCGAGAAGATACATAGTCAGACGGTAAAGAAGGTCCTGGCATCTGTTGAAAGTAGCGTGCGCAAACTAAACTTGGAAAACGCATTTGGAAGAGTACAGCAGAAAAATAAGAGCGGCGCTACAAGCAGCCTAGAGGTTAAGGCTTAAGGGCTTACTTGCTACTGTAAAGATAACGGCAGGCGAAATATGAGACGACGTGCCAAAGATGTGCCCGCATTCTCAAAAATACTCTTACGCTAAAGTGTTCGTACGAGAATATTTCTTTACCGAGCAAAAACTGCACCAACAAACGTGCGTTGATGAAAGAATAGCTTTATGTGCTCGGTCATAATAGCCGATTTTTTAGAACATTCCTTCCTGGAAGGCTCTTTTGCAGATGGGCGTGTGACTTGGGGGCGTCACAATATTTTCCAGATGAATTATTGTTCTGGTCCTATAAAGCAACTGCACAACTTCACAGTCAACCTTTTGAGCCTTAGCGCAGAATAAAGTTAGTTAAACTGAGTTTTTTTTCGCTCTCTCTTTTTGTTATATGGCTATTTTTCCACCACTACTTCACCACTCGAGCGCACGTTAAAGAACCCCATGTGATCCGAATTTCTGGAGCCCTCCGCTATGGCGTCTTTCAAAATTATGTCATGGCTTTTGAACGCCAAACCGCAACAATCAGCCGTATCGTTACCACTTCCCCAACCGTATATTTACTCGTTTACATCATGGACCTGTTTTTATTTTCAATGTTTTCCTTGAAACTCCAAGGTTCACCCATAGGCTAGCTCCCCATTAATTATTAAACACATAGATAGTGTCTTATTGTGCGAACACATCCGAATAGGTTTCTTTGCATTTCTTACACATGTTCCGTCATTTCTTTACCGTCCACGCGCGTGTACAGTTATCTTCTTCACTGAACATCGCTTTGTTTATGGGTACTAAAGCAACTCGACGTACGCGTAATTAGGCAAGCCGCTTCACACAGCAAAGCAAATCTTCTCGAATTATCATGAAGTGTATACCATTGCTTTCTCCAGCTTCACCCTTTCGATGGTTACCCAGTGCCAGCTGTCTTTCCGTGAATGCTATTCAATACATACTTTCCGCCACACTTACATTTAGCCTAATGCTTTTTGTAGCCAAATAAAGTACACGTCCAGCAGTATAACTTGCTGATCAGCCTCTCGGTGCGTCAACGGTGGGTCAAGCTTCTTGCCATACAAACACCAGACAGCTTTCTCTCCAATCTGCGGTCTTTGAAGTTGCATATTCTCTTTTTAAATTTTTTTGAAACTGATATTCAAAGCAGGTACCGACTTCAGCGCCACTACACGTCTGGTAGTTTTCTCTCCCGTAAAATAGTCCACATAATACATGCCTGCTTTTATTTATATTCACCATTTAGTCTATTAAAAATACCGGAACACACGGGTGGTAAACAAGGGTTAGTGACCGCATGTTTCAGCTTCTTACGGTAATTATGATTACTCACTGCTTGGCCAATTGAGCTCATGCCAGTTAATGATTATGGTAATTTTATTTGAAATCTACTGAACATGACAAACCTCTACTATAAAATCTAGGCTGTGAAAGCTCCTACAGCACGGATTTCTCGCAGAAATTAGGCAAATACCACGGCTCACTACACTGGTGCACTAAAACATTCAGCTGTTTTTTTTTGTTTTAGTGGATGTGCATTTCACCTTTTTTGTTACATTGGTACTTAGAGCTTCGTCAGTGATTGAGTGCGTCAAGTTTGATGAATATACTTTTCTATTTAGGACACACCACAACCTTCGATTGCAACATTTATGCAGCCTTTAGGAAAGCTTCTTCACTGTTTCTGGTGAAAAACGCTGAAAATCTGTAAAAGTCTCTGAAGAAAAACGAAGGAATACATCAGACCAAGATAGCTCGCTGACGGGTGCTGCAACCCTCACATCTGCGAAAGCGAGCGCAGTGAAGGAACGCGCTCAATCCTACTTTACCGCTGATTCGCGACTGCGTCTTCGCCGTTTTCACAAATCGGTAAAGAAGAAACTGACAAGGGTAAGGAAAACGAATGCCTCAGAAAGTAATCCTGCAGAGAACGCTTCCGCTCAAGAAATATACTCCGAAGAACTGCGCGCCCTACGACGCGTTAAGAATGCAGCAACTTGATTCAAAACTATAAGGGTTTACGACAGGTCGACTTCACGAGCTTCGCTTCTTTGATCTTTCAAAAAAAAAAGAAATACAGAGCAAAAAAAAATTCGATAAACGTGCGTAGCAACGAAAAGATAGATGTTATTATTGCTTTTGTATCGTTGACAACTGAGCACGTCCTCCTGCGCGGTGTGTAAAAAAACGCAACGCACTTTTAGACTGTTTTGAAGCGGCCGCTCTTGCATACCAGTCGCAATCGAGGTACTTTTCACGTTTTGCTGTAACAACGAGTACATGCACGTCACGTTATATCGATATTTTTTTCGTGAGGTGAAAAGAGAAGACCTTATCAAGGAGGTCAACGCCATTTCCGCTGGAAGAGACATTATTCAGGCCACGACCGGTGGGTCATATTCGTGAAACAATGTAACCTTAGCATACCAATCTTGGTTTGCCGAAGTTAAGAGGGGTGATCACGAGAACACTGAGACGTAAGGAACTGGATGGATGGATGGATGGATGGATGGATGGACGGACGGACGGACGGACGGACGGACGGACGGACGGACGGACGGACGCCTGAAGCCACAGCCTCACATAGGTTTCGCCAAAGGCTTAACAGCCCCACAACTATTAAAAGAGCCGTGTTTAGGAAAAAAAAAATGTTTAACGATTTCGACTACTTCGTACCCAACAATGGGAGAGCACAGAGCCGTCTCGCTAAAGCCTCACAAAGCAGAACCTAGGGTGTTCGATGAAGCGGCCGCGCGTAAATCCGCCATTGGACACGAAATTTCGCACACGAGAGGCAATTATTTCAGGCAGTTTTAGAAGCCCACAAAGCTTTCTCGAGTTCCCATGCACGAAAAAGCTCCTTAGTCTTCGGAATTTTTTCTTCATTTATTTTTTATGTTTTATGACACTCACCTGTATAAATGGTACTCCATTACTTTTAATCGGGTTAATGCCATTGAGAACCGTTGAATTTATTATAGCTTCCCGAAATTATATTGGTTGCCTAATTCATTCAAACGTAAATTATTCGTAGACGAATAAAAGAGCACAACGAAGTAAGAACCTTTCAATTTAATGAAGATGCCTCATCTAAAAGAATTTGGTGGCTTTTTGTCACATATGAAAATTTATTTTATTTTGCTGTGAAGAATGTTTTGGTGTATACCGGCATACACTTGATCATTGCTCTGGTGACTATCATGCAAACCTATGGGCAGTATGATGAGAGCTGCTAAAATTATTTTTCAAAGATCCCAGCAGCTAAGCCAAGCTCCAAACACGGGTCCCGGGGTCCTCGGCCTATTTTACTGCCAAAAGCCTGTATCGTCATAACCTGTCACATCAATGAGTGTGAGGACAAGTTAATGTCGTCAAAGATATGGCGAAGTGCTTCACCCCTGAGTCGCCATAACCTGTCACATCAATGAGTGCGAGGACAAGGTTATGTCGTCAAAGATATAGCGAAGTGCTTCACCCCTGAGTCGCCATAACCTGTCACATCAATGAGTGCGAGAACAAGTTAATATCGTCAAAAATATGGCGAAGTGCTTCACCCCTGAGTCGCCATAACCTGTCACATCAATGAGTGCGAGAACAAGTTAATATCGTCAAAGATATGGCGAAGTGCTTCACCCTCCTCTACCGATGCCCGCCACACCAGATGGCGGACTCCCCCCCCCCCCCCTCCCCATCAACAGCCCATAAAATTGGTGCATGCATCTCAGGCGGAAACGTATCTGTTTCTATTTCCGTCGTCATATGCATCTCGGTACACAATCAGCAGTCATAAAATAACAAATACCTAAGAAGTGCACAACACCGAATTTCCCGTTTTTTCATCAACTTTAGGCACAGATAAACCCGGCAGAAGGCAACAATTTGATTTTATTGTTTGTTTTCTTTTTTCGTGTTATCGACTAAATTACAAAAACCTGATTTTGCATCCTGTCTCTTTCGTTAGCGCCAATACGTATAGGCCCGTTCTTGATTTGAGTTATATGTGGTGTTTAACGTCCCAAAAGCACCACATCATTATGAGAGACGCCGTAGTGGAGGGCTCCGGAAACTTCGACCACCTGGGGTTCCTTAACGTGCACCCAAATCTGAGCTTAAGAGCCCACAGTGTTTTTCGCCTTCACAGAAAATGTAGCTGCCGCAGCCGGAATTCCGCGAACTGCCGATCAGCACCCGAGTACCTCAGCCACTTCACCACCGCGGCGAGGCCGTAGATCCGTTCTTAGAACGTATACCTCGTTAAACCCCTTCGAAGGATCTGAATACCACTCTGATCGAGTGATCTTGTCACATGTGCCACTGTAGCACGCCCCAATGCCCCTCCACCACCGCATGTGTTCGCGCAAGATGAGACAACTGGCAATAAATGTCGACAGCACCTGTCTTAAGAGTGCAGCCAGAGCTTCTGCGCTATACTACAGGCGCCCTTCTTTCGTATTCTCCCACGTTCAGCAGCTGCCGCCACGGTGCTTTGACGTTTCGGCGCTTGGTCGACAACACGTTTTGGGGGCGAAGCGCCTTATGCTGTGGGTCGTGCATCCGCGATGTATGTAGTAGTAGTCGTAGTAGTAGGTAGCCACCTCCACGGCCGGACTAGAGGAGCGGCATGCGCGCAGTCTTTTGAATTGAGGAGGAAACCCACGCACGTTAATCATAAATAAAAATATAGTTGTTTCTGACGAAACAGCTTACATAGATGAGTATTGATGACTTAATCTCCAATAAAATTTGCCTTGAATGAGATGCTTATTTAAAAAAACAAGTAACAGAAGGAAGCACTTTGAGCACTACTTGAGCAGAAAGGGTTGTCATGTTATACTCGCTGGGCGTAACCTCCTTGGTTTTGGTAAGGGTTAGCGAGAATTGAGCCGCTGTGCCATGAATATAGTGAACTAGTATATAGCCATGAACTAGAGGCGGTGAAAGGTAGGAAGTGCACACGAAGCGCAGGCCGTAAAAAGTGTGGAAGTGCCACCTCTTGTGTAGTCCTTGGAATCTCCGCTAGATGGCGGTACTGCTATATGCTGAATATATGATGAAAAGATGCGAGATGGCAGTACTTGCAGTGTTCGCTAGATGGATGGATGGATGGACGTACAGACAGATGCACAGATGGACGCGCGGATGAATGGATGGATGGACGGACGGTTACACGGTCGAACGCAAGAACGGATGCACGGACGGACGCACGGACGGTCACACATACGGACGCACTGATGGACGGAAGCAAGAGCGAAAAGACGGATGGACGCTTCTCTCTACTCATCACCATGCACTCCGCGGATATGCTGTGATTTTTTTTCCATCACTAGTGCTGGGGTATGTGTGCATGTGCAAGCGGGTCGCCTTTGCACGGCTACCTACGTTATTCCAAGTGCCACACACACACCACTTACTTCGTTTCTTCGTTCCAATCTCGCTCTGGTAAAATGCTAGAGCCCATATCTATTACTTTCGCTCACGTGTTTTCAAAGTGAGCTCATTTAACTTGGACCCAGTTCATCACCTGACAGCATGGCTAGTCGAGAGTCAAGGGTGGCATTTATTTATTTATTTATTTATTTATTTATTTATTTATTTATTTATTTATTTATTCATTCATTTATTTATTGATTTATTCGTTCTTTTATTTATTTATTGAGTTGTTGATTAATTAATTTGTTTACTATTCACAGTACCTACAGCGCCCGCGTTATGTGTTAATGTAAAGTGGAGATAATGACATTAAAAATAGATAGAAAAACTTCATAAAATGTTACATCGTGCGTTACCTGACTGTAGAGGGCTAGCAAACTCTCGCAACAATAATTCTACAGGGACAAGCGAGAGTCTATTGCAGCAGTTCGTGCATGAACGCAAGAGACTTGCAGTGGTGGTTTTAGACCAATAGCGGTACTCCGACCCTGAGGAGTGTGGCCCTGTGTTTGTGCTCCCTTTTTTTCTCTACATCTTTCAAACCCCGCTATCACATAGGCAGCGTATGGCAGCGTACCATGATTTCTCGATAGGCTATCATCTCTGCATTTTCCTCTCGTGTATGTTTTTCCTTCGTTCGTTACACCGCCGAAAAAATTCCTGTTGTTTTCCTTGCCAAGACTGCCATATGAGTTTGAGGCACGCCATAGAGGTTGAAGCCGGTTTAATCTAAAGCCCCTGGAATTATGTAACATGCACCTAATTCATGCATCATCATCGTCATGAACACCAGAATCACCATCAGTCTGACTGCGCCCACTGTATGGCAAACGCTTCTTCAATAACTCACCAATGCACCCGTTCTTGTGCTTTCTGCTGTCCCGTTATGCCTGCAAACGTTTGAATATTCTCGCACCACCCGATTTTCTGTATCCCCTTCATGCGTTTGCCTTCTCTGGAAATCCTTGATTACCAGTGGTTGTCCTGCCTACGTGTCCAGCCCTTGTTCATCTTAATTTCAACTATGATATCCTTGACCGCGGTTTGTTCCCTCACCTACACAGCTGTCTTCTTGTGTCTGAAAGTTACACCTATCATTTTTCTTTCCATCACTTGGTGCGTCATCCTCAATTTAATCTGAACCCTCTTTGTAAGCCTCCTCGTTTCTGCTCCGTAGGTAAAGACACAGCTGTTATATACCTTCTACTTGAGAGTTAGTGCCCGATTACCACTCATGACTTGAGAATGCTTGATCAATGTGATCCACCCCATCCTTTTTCTTCTAATTATTTCACTGTTATAGTTTGGCTCCATAGTTAGTATATAAAGAACCCCAGGTGGTCAAAATTTCCGGAGCCCTCCACTACGGCGTCTCTCATAATCAAATAGTGGTTTTGGGACGTTAAACCCCACAAATCAATCAATCAAATCAATCATCCGTAGTTAGTATCTGTCCTGTGTAGAGAGAGTCCTTAACTTCTAGCACCTCTCCACCTATCGTAAAATGCTTTTTTCTGCCGAGACTGTTGTTGCAAGGTACTTTAGGTATGTGTATACTAACTTTCGGACCTACTTTTTAGCTTTCCGTGTCGGGTTAAGTAATCATGAGCTCTGATTTCTCCCCTGAGTTCCTCATCAAGGCAATGTCATCAGCAAATTGAAGTTTATTAAGATACCTTCCATCAACTCTTATCTCTAATTCTTCCCACTCTAGGGTCCTGAAAACCTCTTGTAAACAGGCGGTGAAGAGCATTGGGGAGACCATGTCTCCTTGCTTTACACCTTTTTTTATCGGGATTCTGTCGCTTTCTTTATGGAGAACTATGGTGGCTGTGAAGCCACTAAAGTTTCACTAATTTAACCACTATTTAAAGACTCGAGCAATAATATAAGTGTATATAGAGTACGTCTCCATCTTGCGTGATTTACTGTCCGCTGTACAGAAAGATAGAGAGAAAATATAGGAAAGGTAGAGAGTTTAACTCAATTTAGAACAGTTTGCTACCCTTTACGTGGGGAGAAGGGAATCGGGGAGTGAAAGAGAGAATGTAAAATAACACTAAAAGAAGAGAGAGAGAGAACTCTTTAGTGCAAAGCAGAGAATTCAGCCGGCATATATAAATCGCTGACTTACTACTCTGCGAGGGGAAGGGGATTGGGGATTGAAAGTACTGATAGAGAGAGAGAGAGAGAAAGGAAAGATGTTAACATGGGAGATGGAATGATAAAATAAAGAAAAAAAGGCTACCTATTCTATCATTGAATGAGGACGTGCGTTAATAGTTTCTCCGTGGTGTCAAGCTACAGCTTGAGTTTGTCTAGCCGACCGATTCTGTCTAAGCACGGGAACAAAATTTATATAGCAGGCCTTTGTAGGGTGGGTCAGGCTAAAGCTCCCAATACACAGTCAAGAGTGAAAATTCTCTCGCCTAGATTAACGTATCACCTGGGACTTCACCGACGCAAAGCTTTACTGATACGAAGAGGAGAGATATTTTAGTATACGCCGCAGGAAAGTCAAAATGGGCGAGATCGCTGCAGTCATCAGTGCATTCATCATCCGTGGGAGTTTTTGACCCCATCTGCAGATTCACTGAATACATGGCGAAACGTGCCCTGAAGGAGCAGGTAAAACTAGAAGGCAAGAACGTACAGCTGTTGGTTCTTTGACGCTGCCGGTGATTAATTATACAACACGAAATACGGGCAGCCCTACTTGCTGCGGTTGTACTTGAAGTAACGACTCGAAGACTTAGTCTGCGAATCCATCTCAATTGCGTAATAGATCCCCGACGGCTTTCTCGCGGACCACCTGGGTCATGGTGTCTCTCGTGTTTCTGCGCCCATTTCAAGCTCGAGGGAAAATTCGACCAGCGGTGTCTCAAACTTATCTCGCTTATGTCTCACCCTACTATATCGCTAGCAGACTGCGGTTACTTAGCGAGAAGAAATTCGATGAAGTTAACGATCAGTAACGGTAAAGAACCCACAGTCTTCATGGGTTATTCAGCTCTGTGGTCTGACTGCGACGGCATATCATACCCTCAAAGCAGATATCATAGAGTGGCGAAAAGAACATTTTGTTCCCAAATAGCACGTAACCACCTTGTTCTCTCGCTGCCGTGCATGGTGCACATGGTGGTTTCACAAGCAATAGGTTTAGACGCCACATCCCTAGACTCACTTGGGATGTAAGAACGTACTTGGAAACTAAAAGTACGAAACAGATACGTGGTTTCTTGCTCTTCCAAGACCGACACGTGTATGGACCCAAATAGTTATAGCCATCAACGCAGAATTTACGTCATGAGTCTGATATTGTTGTTTCTGGCATATCAAGGACTGATTATTATAATCAGTCTTTGATATGCCAGAAACAAAACTTTTGAGTTCACGCTGATATAATTCGAGCAGCCTTTGCTCTTGCTTCAGTATTTCCCATTGCTGCACTAAAAAACCCACGCTTATAGCGTGGATTCTTACCCACACGCGAATGAGGTCTGTATAACCTTTCCTCTCATGTGTTCGACCATCTCTCGACCTGCACCAAACAGTGTCATCTCAATAAAACAAATGCATTAGGTCTAAATAAGACCTACTCAACGCACGAATTCACTGCCAGTTGTGACGGTGTCAACACGAGTTAGGCAAAAAAAATCATGCGATGACGACAACATGCGAGATTACAATGTCGTTGTAATGCAGTTGCATCGAGCCAGATGCACGGATGAGTACCGATACTGAAGGAAAGGACAGGCCGTGCGCAATCTTTCAACTCTTTATTTTCGCAAAAACTTGTCAAAGATATACACAAAAACACTGAAGTAAAAGGCACTATGCTCCTCGCAGAACATTACATGTGCCATACCAACTAGCCCAAGGTGAAGGTTTCCTAAATGTCAAAATGTTATCACATATTGGTCTAAATGTGCGACGTCCGTTACATTGTGGGATGTTATCAGGTGATGAAAGCGCCAGCGTTATGGCCGCTTCCTGAGCGATTTCGGAATTTCTTGATTTATTGGCGCTGCTCGTAAGCCGGTGGCTCGCTTGATCTGAATCGACCATTGCCAGGTGTTTACCGCCTGCATGCTCTACCGCATACACATCAGACCCCACCCACGTCGTTTTGAAACTTCTAGGTCTTTTCGTTTCTCCGTTCCCGATGATATTCAGAGTGCGTGCTACTTGGTAACAGTATATGCTCTGGTTTCTTTTGGAATATGTTATTTATCCCCGCTTTGGTCAACGTATGTAGTCCCCAGTTGGTGCATGATCGTTCTTGCTGTGTTGGTTTGTGAGAACTCTTCGTAGTGTGCCATCATATGTGCCTCAATAGGTTAGTCTTCTAGCTTAGTTTTCTTACCTTGTACTTCAAAACTTTCATTAGATGCGGTGATCGGTAAGCCGAGTGCTTTCCTATATGCCTTTTTGATGATGCATTCTATCTTTAGTTTTACAGCGAAAGTTGTTATAAGATCACAACTCGGGTCACGCGCAATTGTCCGCCGCCACCACCGGTGTCCGCAATCACATCTCGCGAAAGAAAAAAAAAATCTAGTGCCGACGACGCAATGGGGCTTGAACCCGTGTCCACTGCTTGCCAGCCCAGTATTCTACCATTGAGCCAAGCCATTTTTTTCTTCTTTGTTGTCTGTTATTAGGCGTGTACATCAACCCACAAGCACAACAGAAACAAGCAGTAACAGTCCGACACAAACTAAAATTCCCTAAGTGCTGCCAAGGGCGTTACCCTCGACAACCACTCAGGTACAATCTCCTGAGTTTTCTGCAGTTAAACAAACTTGGCCATACATTCACGGAAATGCATTCGTGCAGGCCAGCGCATCTTGATTGTAATAAAAACCCGCCATACGAGCTCGCCACAAACAGTGAAGGCCACGTAGCATAATAAAATCAAAAGGCATTCCTCTTCATACACTATTGGCAGAAAACTTATACAATATATAGGAATTTGACGCTAATTCCTTCTTTAACGTCCTATAAAGTACATTCCAGAAATATACTCCCTCCCAACAATGTAGAAAAACAGTGGTCTATAGTTTCCGGTTTTTCATAGATAAGGCAATTCATTGTCCAATTTGGCTTAGGCAGGCTTGATGTCGTGAAAGCGTTCGCGTTAATACGACTTACAAAGCGTTTTGAAACAGCGAAAGAACAACCAGTCACCGCACAATGCGAATAGCGTACCGAGTGGGCCGTACAATGTTCCAACCCATTACAAAAGCTTGTTCTTGTTCCCCTATAAACTTGGCGCATGCCCACTTCAGCCGTAATTACTCATTGTCGTGAGCCACTGCATGAACAATTGGCACAAAATTTCTTGAAAGTGTCTAGCGGATACCTCGCTTCTCAGAAGATTGAGAAAAAAATAGTATAGCAAATGCCTGCCTACTACACCATTAAATTTATTATTAATTACCTAGTAGGTATCAAGCATGTGTGCTTGTAGTAGTTACCCGAATCAGTGTTTCGAAAAGGCTCTGAAAGGCCGCTCTTCTAGCTTTCGCTGTGACGGAGCTGCGCCTTCCACGCAGGCCTGGCGGTTTGAAAATGCGAAGCATTTCTTAGTGAACTTCGGTGGCTTCGAGCGTATCTATCTATCTATCTATCTATCTATCTATCTATCTATCTATCTATCTATCTATCTATCTATCTATCTATCTATCTATCTATCTATCTATCTATCTATCTATCTATCTATCTATCTATCTATCTATCTATCTATCTATCTATCTATCTATCTATCTATCTATCTATCTATCTACTTAGGTTTGGGTGCTCTTGTGGTTACCCCCTTAACTTGGCGTGAACCAGAATTAGCACGGGAGGGTAAGATAAATTGACGAAAATGACGTGCTGATCTAGACATGAATATTGTCTCATCCCCGTCGCATACGTCGTCAAACACTTCACGCCAGACAGTGGCACATACCCACGGGTGGGTATGTGCCGCTAGTATGCGGGTATGTGCCACATGTGACTCACATTTAGGATCTACCCGGGAACGACGTGAGCACACATGGGAAATTTCAACGCACGAGCGATAAGATACACCCAACAACAATACGTTGATCCAACGAATGCAAAGAATAAATGCCAGGGTCCCAGCTGAAATCGAACCCAAGCATTCTGCGTGGCAATGAAGCATCTTACCACAGAGCTACGCCAGGTCTCGGAACTGCTTTTCAGCTATAGACGCTAATCTTCGTGAAACGTCAATAGTGGTTGCAGTGCTGCCTACCCAATTTTATAAATTTTATATACTCCTTTGATACAGCCATGACGTCGGGTTAACGTCCATTGTGGTTAGTTGCCATGCGCTGAAATTGATTTATGTAGCAGTGTTCAGGGCCAGCAACCTCGCGAGATTCAGCACTTCATATCAGCTTTGGTGTTGATATCAGCTTCTGGTGTTGATAACACGCATGTTCCAGTTGGCAACGTTGCACAACTGCAAATAACTGGTTATATAGACATCTGCAACTCTTCAACTTATGCCTGTGCGTGCTACATTTGTACATATATTTTGCGTAATTTCATGACGCATCACCCAATAAAAAAAATGCAACACGGTCACCTTCTCTTCGCATGCTTCGCATAACGTCAATTCCCAGTACGTAGGATCTGCTCAATTTTTTTCCGACGCTTTCAACTTGAGGTGTGGGGTCACGTATCATGAGGCTGACGATGAAGGCTTCTTTGAGTTGCGTCAAGTTATGTTGTTTTACGCCAAATTGATGTCTCGAATAATATTGTGCTTTTGGCACGTAAAATAGAATAATTATCCTCGATATAACATCAATTTGTATGTTTAGAAAGTATATTGGCGTGTTTCTTCAGCATTGTTCTTATTTATATCAGGCAGTGTTCCTCTCCCGCTATCACAAGTCGAATAAGCATTAAATTATTGACCCTCCGTTTATGAAAGCGTAATTTTTCTCCAATGTGAGAATGAATTCCCACAACGAGGCTGGATTACGACTCTGAGGGGAACAAGATATGTTTCGACAGGGACTATTTCAAATTCTCGCTCTCAATTCCCTGGTCGTTTTCTTTTAAACAGTAGGTCTGCCTATCTTCGTGGCTGGCGCTTCTGCTGTTATTGCTGGCGACTTTAAATTCCCTTTTAGAAAACCCTCTGGGAATATTATCGCATAATTACGACTGCACGAAAGAAAGAAATTGACAGAGTGAGATTCTGAGACTCCGTGTATCAGAGCAAATATTCCGGTTTTGCAGTTTTGAACCATTGTACGACACTACTTGTATTTGTCCTTCGAGCTCAAATGTATCGTCCGAAGCAGTTAAGACCACAATCCTATTTCCATATTTCCCCATTTTCCTACATTTAAGCGATAAAATGTGAAACATTTGCTCACAGACACTTTCAAGCACACAACAGATTGCCTTATGACAACATAACATTACGGCCATCTGCCAACAGATTCAATAGTATTGTAGGCGTCATTACACTTACGTTGTTTCAGCACGCCATACGGTAATTGTGCGCACAACTTCACCGCCTTCATGTATAGTAGAAGAGCTTGAATTTCTTTTCCAGTCAAAAGAATGTTTAGGCTAAGTTGCGATGGTTCGTATTTCTGTAAAAGGCTTATTCTCATGTCTTCTCAAAGCACACCTAATAGTGTGAATCAGTCTATTGAATCGAGTACAATAGCTCGGGAGATTACCAGTGTTTTCACTGAGCGAAAATGAGTGAGCCAGTTGTTTCAATATACGACTGCTGTAGGAGTTACTTAAGCTGACGACGCTGCTCGGCGGGTCTTCAACGCATGGTGGTCAGCCATCTCCTTTGTGTGTTGAGTCAAGTTGAATAACTAAAGTACTAATCAGTGCTCCAAACGTTAATTGTGCAGCCGTGATCGATTGTTAGAGCTGCAGTTGGGAAGACATCGTTCACACTGTGACGCATCGTCACCGTATTGACTGTTCGTTAGGGCAACTTTAAATATTAGCTTTTGAAACAACCACTAAGGTACCGATGAGGATGGAGATTTGGGCTTGTTTGTATATGGTAGCATAATAATAGATGGCAGCGCATGCTAAGAACATGGACGAAAGAAGGCACATTTGAGACACTGCAGCGCTAACTTTCGACAACAGTTTATTACTCAACGATTCCGCTAGTACTTGTACTCTTACAACGTCATACGTCACGTGTGTTTATCTCTCACAACCATAAATTGAAACCTATGGACATGCATCACAAATATGACAACACTGTATCACATGAATGTTTTTATATCCTACTCTGCCTAACACAAAAGCGTTCGGCGCGAATACATGCTAACTAGTTCCACTAGTTGCTTTAGCTCAGACATGCCCAATGATGTTGTGAGCGTGCATATACTAGCGATCAGCGAGTAATAAACTGTGGTGTGAAAATAAGCGCTGCGGTGTTTCCAACGTGACTTATTTGGTCCGTGTCCTTAGCCTGCGCTACCATCCATTATCATGATACTAAGTAACAAAACGTTTTGTGCATGTTTTCATGTCATGCTGCGGTTTTTTTCAACGCACCGAAAAACATGAACACGATGTGTCATGTCTTTCTCTGTCTGTGTTCTTTCGTGCTGTAAAAAGTACTGATGCTATAAGGTGCTACGTGTTTATTAGTCCTGGTTGCCGCATAGCGCACTGTGTGGAGCCATAATTACTTTACTGACATTGTAATATCACCTTGGTGTCGGGTATGTTGCGCCGAAGTTATATTTTTCACTGAAAAAGAATGTCGTAGGGCCGACCTCAACGTACCGTTATCAAAAACAAACGTTACAGTATTGGGACTCCACTCACCAAGTAAAACTTGCAGCTGGGTGAGCAGGTTCATACTTGAACGTAAATTGGTGAGCAAAAATGAAGACAAAGGCCGAGAAAGGCCAGATAAGCACAGGCGAAAATATTAATGGCGCCTGTTCTTGTTCGGTCTTTCTGCATTCGTTTCTTCATACGCGCACACCAATTTACTCGCCAAGGTGGAGAAAATATGTAGTAAACCTTCGGAAACAGCCGCCAGAGAAACCAGAAAACATGAGAGGCATCGACAAATTATGTATATGTGAATCTGCAAATATGCACGCAAATATACGTCTCAGCGTGTGTGCTGGTAGTTTCTGCAAAAAAACGCAACTGTTGCTCGTTTTTGAAGGAACTCTGTAATGGACAGTGCGCTACAAAGCGATATTTGTGGGCGGTGTACAAAGTTTGGCCATACTTGTGTAAATAAAAATTGAAAAAAAAAATAAAAAACCACCTGGCTTGCACGTGCAGCACAATCACAGGGACAGCTGAAAGAGCAGCATTTCAGAGTCTTTTTAAAACGCACTTTGGGTAACTGCTACAAGCACACTTGCTGGGTACCCACTACGCCAATAATCATCCTAATTTTTGTGTATTAGGAAGACACTGCCATCTCTCGTCGTTCTTCAAGGAAGCGTGGTACCCGCTCCGTATTTGCAAAAAATTTTGTGCAATTTTGATGTGATCGATGACGACGAGGAAGAATTATGCCTGAAGCTGTTGTAATAGGTTGGAGAATTCAACTGCCCACTCGTTACGCACTTCGCATAGTTTGACGCCCGATTGTTCCTTCGCTGTTTTAAACGCTTCATTGATCACATTAACGTGATTGCTTTCCAGGCATAAAGTCTGCATAAGGTCAGTTAGCAAGAGAGTTCCAAGCACCGGCGTAGATTTGTGGTACAATACTGGGCTGGCGCGCAGGGCACCCGGGTTCGAGCCACGTTCTGACCTTGGTGTTTTTATTTACTGAGCTATGGCGAACGCTATCCTTGTTGTGATCTCATACCAGCCTCCAATATCAAAGCGGCACCTGGATGCTTTCAATGGCGGCTATGGGAAATTATAATACCGAAAGAAGTATTTTTCCTCGCAGACTGAAAATTGCGTGCCCCACGAAGCTTCTATTACACGTGGCGTCCACTCAGTGTGTTCATCGAAAATTACGAAGCAATGTTTTATAGCTGATGGCGTAAGCAGTGGCCATACGTAATTTCTTTTTTTAATTGGTATAGTTATTAAGGTGCACGAGTTTGTTCTGTTGCTGAAACATTATGGGAACCGACAGATTGCATGAAGGGCGAAGGGAGTTCTTGAAAAAGTAGTAAGAGAGAGCTTAGTTTTTGCCTGCACTACATTATTTATTTCAGTGAACATATTGGATATAGGAAGACGAAGGCGAAGTTTGGCAAATTACCCGCGATGCAATTGAATTTTCAGATAAAAGCAAAGCACTAATACATGTGAACTAAAACGCATACCGCATCGTTACAAACTTAAGGTAAAAATAAACCTTTTCTGACATTTTTTGAAGAATATATCTAAGGATTATTGGTAGAAAGCTCAATGGTCACATTAAGCCTGTATTAACAGGACGCTGAGTTACATTCCACATTCTGTTGTAATCTATTTGCATTGCACCACACGAAGATCACGTGACCTTAGCAGACACGTCACGTACGACGTCACTGGTATAGTGACACATGACCGTTGATCCTGGCTCTAGCTGAATTCATGCTGACGTATTAGTGAGAAAAGCCAGGTGGCGTGGCGTGGCTTACCGGGGCCATCATTGCCACGGACTTCATCTGATAACAATTTTATCACTCTTAGATCATGTCACCCAGAAAAGAAGACAAAAATCATGTTAAAAGGAGTGTGCGGTGCAGTAAGCTTCTCATTGACTGATGAAGGAAACGTTTTTCAATAATTGATGTGTGAGGTTTAACGTCCCAAAACCAACATAATATTATGAGGGACGCCGTAGGGGATAGCTCCAGAAATTTCGACCACCTGGGGTCCTTTCACGTACACCCAAATCTGAGCACACGCGCCTACAACATTTTCGCCTCCATCTAAAATGCAGCCGCCGCAGCCGGGTTTTGATCCCGTGACTTGCAGGTCAGCAGCCGAGTGCCTTAGCCACCAAACCACCACGGCAGGGAGTTTTTCAATAATCCATAGCCCACCCGACACATCCAAAAATTGTCCTTTCCGTGATGGATATACGCAGATAGCTCACCGCCGCTCCAAACTAACGAAAAATGAGCTGCAGCATTCCGCTGTGAGGCCTGTAAATTAGTGCTTCTGGGAAATGACCACCACTGTTGCATTTGTTGCGTATACTCTCTGTACCTTGTCCAGGAAGAAACTCAGTCTGCTGATCACTGCTTTAGGCACGGATATTTGCGATGTCATTTTACCCATGCCATTTTGCCCATATCACCCATGTCATTTTACCCACTTCCATGTCACTTTGAGGTATCTGCGTCAAAACATGTACTATCGACATGTATGACACCCAATCTAGATATTGAACGAGTTCTGGGTCAGTATTTCACATCACTGTATGAGTAAAAACGCACATTTTTTTTTTCAACAAAGACACGTGATATGTAACTACTCCACGTAATGTACGTTGTTGCTGCACTTGGAGATTACTGGCACTCACTGCCAACAAAGGACATGAGCTATCATCGCGAAAGATCCCGTACGGTGTATGAGTCATTGTCCCGAACCTTTTCGATATAATAACGTAGATGCTTACACAAAATAGTCATCAAAGACGAGTAACTAAGCTCAGGGTGCCATTGAGAGTTCTCTTCATAAGTAATACGGAAGCCTGACAGTTCATTCTAGAAAACTTTGCGAGCCTTCTATGCAACATTGTTCTTGGGCGAAATCGACAGCTGTCTTGCTTCTTCTTTCTGACATTCCTCCAAGCTCGATCGAAATTCAATTACGTCCGAATGCTTCGAGAAGATAGTGGTTCAGAACTCACTGTCAGCGGCATCAGGAAGAGGAGTTATGCGTGCTGTGATTGAAGTGCTACTAAGTGGGGAAAGAACAAACAATAAAAAATAAAAAAGTAAGCTTTATTCACTGGCCAATCAATACTTATTTATGCTCCGGAAGTGGTTCCTCTTCATCATATCTCGGTGAAAAAATTAGGAGTTCAATCCGGCTCAATCACAAATTATATCTTCTTCTTAGAGCTTACTCGGACTCGCAAAAGTTTTTATCAAAAAAAAAAATCAATCAGACGTAGGCTCAGTACGTTTTTTTAACCGTATTCACTTGAACTCAAACTTGCCAAAATATTGCTCGCTGTGGCTCAATCAGAGGCACGGCTCGATTAGAGTGTGGGTGAATTTGTTGTAAGCCGACACATTGATGCTCTACATGGTACCTTTAGGGCTCCAACCTTCGAATACGGGACATCAGCATTGGCAATGTATTAATGACCTCTTCTTCAATTATATAACTCCGGCAAGATAAATTTGTTCAAAAGTTCCTGTGAAAAAGTCTGCGGAGCAATCGAGAGGAAGGTCCGAAATCACGCCAAGAATAATAAATATTGGTGCGACGTATGAATGCTAGTGCGCTGAGGTATGTATGAGTAGACGTTGGTAGATGTGATTTTAAACGATCTGGCAATGGGGTGTTACTAAGGTTAAATTTATAAAGCTGGACCGTAGGTTAGCAGAAGTTTGGGCATAGCACTCAGACACACTGAGTACATTCTGCCCCTACAGCGCACTCCGTCTCGCCAAGTATTCCTCGAATGGACTCACTCGGACCACAAAACTTTTTACCAAGCGGACTCACTCAAGCTTATCAGAATGGTTTTCACCCGCACCTACCCAAACGCTCACACGTTTTGATGAGTGTCTGAGTGAGCTTGATTGAACCAATACATGATTGTTTTTGCCAACTTGTTCTTTTGGGACACATGAGCCCCATCAGCGGCAGATGAGTGGTTATTTTCTGAACGTGACGGCTTCTATGGAAGCTTTTCTGCCAGTTACCTTGGTTATTCTGCGCCTCAAACAATCTTCGAAAAGTGCATCCTGTCACTATCGTAAAGCATGTTTTGTATTCCATTTCTGCTAATGTGGAAGCTTCCTAATGCATTCAATCCTTTCTTCCAGCGCGGAGGAAGACCTACTTCCACACTGACCCAAGAATTTAGGTAAGCGCATATTTTTTTTTATTAAGTGCGAAGCATTTAACCTATCTATCTATCTATCTATCTATCTATCTATCTATCTATCTATCTATCTATCTATCTATCTATCTATCTATCTATCTATCTATCTATCTATCTATCTATCTATCTATCTATCTATCTATCTATCTATCTATCTATCTATCTATCTATCTATCTATCTATCTATCTATCTATCTATCTATCTATCTATCTATCTATCTATCTATCTATCTATCTATCTATCTATCTATCTATCTATCTATCTATCTATCTATCTATCTATCTATCTATCTATCTATCTATCTATCTATCTATCTATCTATCTATCTATCTATCTATCTATCTATCTATCTATCTATCTATCTATCTATCTATCTATCTATCTATCTATCTATCTATCTAGCTGCCTACGACTTTTAGCTCTTCTGGCCGTTTCGATAATGGTATCAATACCAAACATGGTATGGCAAAACATGACTCTTTGAAGAACATATTTCACTAGTCGTAACATGAAAAACATGACAAGTATGTCATGAATGTCATGATTTACATTTCATGGTCCTGCCGCTTTTGTGGTGGTTTTGTTCACATGGCATGTTGCAAAACTGGTGCGCTATGACATGATTGCATGGCGAACACAAGCGACAGACCCTAACATAATAATCATGACATGCGTGCCATGTAACAACATGACTACATGCCACGCTCATGATGCGCTCGCGGCCGTTTTGCTAGCGTCACATATACCAAATTTGGTAATACGGTACGTGAATGCATGAAGAAGGTGTGTGACTGGTGCAAACATGATAATCATAATTAGATGCCGTGTCATGTAACAACATGTCTACATGCCACGCTCATGATGCACTGTTTGCCGTTCCGCTAGGTTCAATTATGCCAAATTTGGTATTACGGGACGTGAATGGAGGACTAAGGTATGGTACTGGTGCAAACATGATAAACATGAGATGCATGCCATGTAACAACATTACTACATTCTACGCTCATGATGTGCTTGCGGTCGTTTCGGTAGCTTCACTTGTATCAAACTCGGTATTACGCGACACGAATGGACGACATAGGTAAATACCACATCCAAACAAGATAATCACGACAGGATGCGCGTCATGTAACAACAAGACTACATGCCACACTCATGATGCGCTGGCGGCCATTTCGCTAGCTTCGCATATGCCAAATTTGGTATTACGTGACGTCAATTAATGACGAGGGTATGTGACTGGTGGAAACATGATAATCATGAGATGCGTGTCATGTGAGAACATGACTACATGCCACAGTCCTGGTGCCAATTCATTTCGACTTGATGTGGTGCGCGTGCTCGCCGGCGTTCATTTCGTTGCTTCACACCGGCGTTGCCACGCCAGGCGCCAGTCCTGCCATACTCGCAGGCGCGCGCCGCGCTGCGTTGCTTTGACGCATGCGCGTTTCAACGTGTCCGGCGTTCCCCCATCATGAAAAGAGGGAGACGCAGTGTTGTCTGGGTATAACGCATCGGCATGAAACAGCATGTCGCATTTGGTGCCGGTTGCCGTCGGGCCGCGCCAACTGACGCTGGTCGTACCTGGCGTCAGACTAAAGAGAGCTCGCGATTTGCTGACGTAGCGTCGCTGTGCTCAGCGTGCGCGCGCGTATACGCTACATTGAAGTATATTGGGCCCTTCATGATGCGCTTGCGGCCATTTTTCTAGCTCCACGTATACCAATTTGGTGTTACGTAACGTAAATGGCTGGCGAAATACACGAGTGGTGAAAACGTGATAATCCTGACACGCGTGTCATGTAGGAACATGACAACATACCATGCTCATGGCGTGTTCGCGGGCGTTTCGCTAGCTCCACATATACTAAATTTGGTATCACGTGACCTGTGTAGGTGACAAAGATAAACGACACATCAAAACATAATATTCATGACATGGAAGTTATGTACGGCATCATTTTTCTCCACCTCGTAACGTTGTGCTGATTTTAATTAAAGTGATATATCAACCTTTCCTATTCATGACTCGCATATCATTGATTCCCACTGTACGTGGGATCTGCCAACTTTTTTATTTCATTTTTTGTTTCATTCAGAATTTATTCAAGACATTTTACATTGGTTTTAGAAGACGCAGCTAAAGGCCCGAAAGGTGCCTGACTAGGCTGCATCCCCCAGACAGCAGTTGCGACAGGGGGTGATCTCAATCGCAGTCTACAATAACCATGATATCACTCGTATGGTACATTAGAAGAAATTAAAAAAGGCTGCTCTTGCAGCTTTAAGAAGAAAACAAACACTAAAACAAAAAGCAAAAAGGCACTTGTACAAATGTGGCAGTATGTGTTAAAGAAATTGGATTCTCAAGCGTACATTGCACAGCATATTACAACAGTTCAGTACATAACTGAGCACTACATCTTAAAACTAAAAAAAAAATACTTTGACATGCTTTTCAATTGAGTTGGGGAATTCTATTTTGCCGTAGGTTTATCATACCTTGGTGTTTGCATAAAACGTCTGGTACTATTGTTGTCAATTTTCGTAAGCCGTAGTTTGTGAGTGATCGGAATTTTACAATTTCGTTTTACTTAGTTCACAGGGACCTTGTTTGATGTAATACTTTTCCTCAGAAAGCATTTTATTTTATATAAATTGTAGGCATCTGTTATTTTTTTATCAACGGTACAACACACTTCTATAGTTCAAATCTCTTGCAAGCGTCTTCTCATAATAGCCCAGTACGTAGGGCACTCGCCTTGCGAGCGTGGGGCGTCAGATTGCAAACCCAGCACTATTAAAGTAATTATTTATCTAATATACATGTATACATCTCTAGAGATTCATCGTGACCAAGGAAGGACGGACGAAATGGCAGTCTCAGCAGTTTTTTCTCATTGGGTTGGCATACACATACTCAGGCGTGAAAAAATGAAGCTGCAGCGTATCCAAAGCACCTTTTTAAAATCTCCTTGGGGTGGAGTTCATTGAATCTTCGTCTTCCAGGTACATAGGCACCCGTGCATATTGCATGACGCCTTCTGCCAGAAACATTTACCCTGTTGCCAGTTATGGGCCATAAGATGCGTAACTGCAGCAATCTCTTCTGGCATAGCACGTATCCGAGGCCTTTCTTGGGTAGGCTGCAGCGACTGCAAGTGAAATGAATTATCTGTCTCAAAAAGCGCCCTTTTTCATAAGCAAGGTTTGCAGGTGCCTGCAGTGTGTTTATACGTCGAGATATGGCGTTCTTACTCCCAAAACACTTCAATTCAACGGGAACCATTCTTTACGCGTGATTTAGTCATGTTTGTACACCCTGAAATGGTTTTTATAATCCCAACACACCACAGTTTTATAAGAATGGCGTTTTACATTGAGTTTCTACAAGGAAAAGAACAAGAAACCTATTGTTCAAAAGTCCGGTGATTTACTCGGAAAATTGGGTGATTTTAAAAGTCCGGTGATTTACTCGGAGAGCAACAAGCCGTTGAGCTGTGGTAGTGTTTTCGACCCCCCTGAACAGACCAGAGTTGGTCCTCAAGAGCGGAGTGGTGCAGTGCAGTCTCCCAGCACGTTCGGTTCGAGGCTGCAAAAGAATCAAAATTTGGGCTAGTTGGATGCTAGTTGGATGGTATAACTCATTCTACCACACGAAGGAGCACGAAGGAACACAGGACAAACGGACAGGACTGCATTCCCGTTTGGACAGCTGTCTCTGTCACTATATCATGACATGCGTTCTAGTCTTGCCTTGACCTCGAAAAACACGGAGCTTCACAAATGAAGCTGTTGGTAAGAAATTAGGAACACTGGGTTCAGAGACTGTCTGCTCTGCCACTGTGGTCACGTGGCCGCCTGTTTCTAGTTCATTTTGTTTTTGTGTTGTGGAGGAAATGTGCCCCCGGTAATTCTATATGGTATGTTGTAGCTGGGAAACTGGTCAAGTCGAACTGCCACTCCCAATTCCGAAACAACTATAGCGGCCTACGTGGTGGCACTGCTGCAGCTGGGATCGTCAGCCCTCGAGCCACCCATTCGCCACCCGTTGCTGGTGAATGGGGTGGTGTGAACGGTTGCCCATAAGATGTAAACGTCTCTGTTCTCGGTCCGCTCAGGAAGTAAACTGCTACTCCGCACACACTACACCACTGCGGAAAACATGCTTTACATGTGACTTCTTTGCATTTATAAGCGAAGAAATGAATTAACTACTCTCACCTACCGCATTTCTCCGGGTAGCATACTTTACACGTGACGGCAGTTATTTCATACACTATGAAATGAATTTGCTGCTCTCAACACGCCGCACCACTGCGGAAAGCATGCTTTACAAGTAACTACATTATACGCCAAGAATTGAATTGGCTTCTCCCAAGTCACTTCAGACCTCCGTAGAGCACGCTTTACAGGTGACTACGTTGGGTTAATTCACTGCCTTTGCAGTAAAGGGAGGGAAAATAGACAACCACCTGTTTTTGACACAAAGCCAGAAGGAAATCCACCCGGATTTCTCAAAACAAAATGCTTGATAGGTGCTGAAAAAATTTGTCCTGCTTCAGGGATGCAAAATCATTTGCACTACTACTGCAGTTCTGTGAAAAACATTCTTTAAGGTTAGGTCAATGTGTGTATTCACTGATGATTATTTTTTTGCTACTCCCAACCTGCCGCAATTCTGTGAAAGGCAAGCTTTACAGTTGGCTTGAGTGTGTAAGCTCATTGACTTTTCGGAGTCTTGCATTAGTTTTCGGAGTCGCTGCTTTAGTTGAAACATTCTTGCAAACGTGCGTTCAATCTGTTGGACGTACCTAAACGTAATTATAGACTGAGAAATGATTCTGTGTCCTCCACAATCTAAACAGATTTGCAGCTTAGCGACACCCGGCTGTAAAGCGTAGAAGTGCTTTAACAAGGTACCGCCGGACCATGTTAAGAAGGCAATAAGAAACGGGGCCTGAGGACAAATATGACTGGTATCGTTGAAAAAAAGCTTTAGTTTTATGGCTGATCTTTCGTTACAGTGCCTTTTCGTTCTCATGTTGCGCGTTCGTCATGCCCCTGCCAGCGGACTACTTTAAGTGCAGGCATTCTGAGAGCTTATGGTGAAACGAGCGGCAGCAGCTCCGTCGTTCTATGTAAGTGACTGCATCCTCCCGAGGTCGTATTGTACTCGTAATATTTCATAGTTTTATCATTATTGAGCTCATTAGTATTAAACGACTCGACATCATGATTTTAACTACGAAAATGTAAAGGAATGTTGGTCAATAATAATCGCACGCCGGAAAGTTTAAATAAATCTCTAGTCCGTATATCATAAGCTGAATAGAAGTATGTTGATAACCTAAAGTTATTGTATACCTGTGAATTAGTTTGCCCAGCTGAGAAAATACGCGTGAGTGAATATGCAACGCCGACTAAATGAACTTAGCTTTTTCAATGTTACTTCTATTGTAGCTGATCAAATTACGCTTTCTAGGAATTTTCGCTTAATTTTACACCTCCCCAATACCATTTCACCATTCTTGGTTGTTGGACCTTCACATGTAAGATAATGCTGCTACTTCTACAGTCAGACAAGTATTGAGCAGCGTAAAAAATAGTGCCATTGTCATGTAATCATTGCCCGCCATTCACTTCTGTACAAAAAGCTTGTTATATTCAGGTTCTTTTGTGTGATTCAATAAAGCCGCGATCAATAGGACTTCCACGAGCGTGTGAATGCGTCAGGGGTTATCGACTGCTCCACTTCATTCGTCGACGTCGCGTGGACCTCAATAAGCTGTCAGAACAAATTTGCCTTATTTGTGAAAGCAAAGCCTGTTCTGTTCTGATTCGCTACGGAGAATTCGAGGTTTATGTAACATTGGCTGCTTCACCTTTTTTATGAGTTCTGCAGCCTAAAGCAAAAAAAAAATGTTTACGCGAATACTAAACTGAGCAGCCGAACAGAGGTATATAGTTTAGGGGGCTTTGAGGATGCTCGGCCGAGAACCCCGTAGAGAAGACGCGGAACCAGACCAGGAACCTTCTTTATTGACCGGAAATCGGGCCGCAACTGCCTGTTGCCAGTCGCTGCCACATGCCATCCCGCGCACACTCGATCGTCGTCCTCCTCTTCCTTCTCCTACGATCGGCGTGCTCGCAGCCTCCGCTCCCATACTGCCCCATATCCTCGGAAAAAGTGGAAGAGAGATGCCGCATAGATCGAGGGGCTATACCTGGCCACGGCGAACCACACGTGGTGCACACAACCACATATCTGGGCAGTGAAGTGACACCTCGAGATACCTCATAGGCTACCAGACGTCGTAGTCGCTGACTCGCACAGGGGGACCATTCCCGCGGCCGCCCGAAGATGGAGGCGCACCGGTCTCACTCAAGTCAATGACTATAATCTTCGCTGGCAACATGACGGAAGCCTTTGCTCCTGGTGCAGATCTGGTACCACCTAGCTTGCGGGCCCAAAGTAGTCAAAGTAGACCTCTTGGTGCTGACATTATTGCACGGTGTCCTGACTGTAGTAAGCATCTGGCTGCATGTTTTGCTGTTGTAGCCGCCCGGACCTCTGACGTCTAGGAGGTGGCCACTCCTCTGTGTAGTAGTCATTGAACGCTCGCGAGCTCAGCAGCCGTGGAAGCGTAACGTCCCCGCGGAGGCTCTGACTGCTAATGCCTCTGGCACTCACATCTCCACCATCGCTGATGTGGATGCCAGATTGCTTTTCATCGCCTTTTTCGACGTAGTTTCGGACCTCGAGGACAGCCACTTTTGCTCCAGGGCACACATACCTGTGCAATTACTCGCATTGGCCACAGGTTCCTTCTTGGGCGTGTTCACCCTTTCTGTCGCTCTCCCCAAGAACTACTCGAAGTCTTCTGCCTGCAGTTTGTCCACAATGGAGCTGAGGCTCCTCAACTGCCTCATCATTTGAGACCGCTTGTACAGGACGTCCTCCACGGAAATGTCCAACCAATGTGGAAATATATCCTGCAAGGTAGAAAAAAAAGCACTTGACAGGAAAGAAGCTCAATTTCCACATTATGTTGTACTAACTGGCCAAGCATTCCACTTTATTGAATGTCCAACCATTCTGCTGAGGACTACTTATTTTTTGCGACAGCAGTAGTGGCATAATATTTTAGCTCAACTGCTTTCTGAGCGGTTCTTTTCTCGGATTACTTCAGGAAGTTTCCCATTTAAGCTATCGAGCGACAGAGCCATCGCATGCTTTTCTGCCGTAGACAGACTGGTTCGTCGCAGCAACCACTTCCTCATACCTTGGTGGGTGCTTCTCGTGCCATGGACGGAAGGAGCGCAGCTGCCGCTCCACCTACGCCAATTCAGTCATGCAGCCGCTTGACTATTGCGGCACACTCTACCCTGGCGGTATCTACAATCTCAGTTAGAGAGCCTCCAGTTTGCTTTTCATAACCTGGATAGCAGACATCTTCTCTTCAGCCGTGTGCTGTTCCAGCTGCACTCTTTCCTTGAACAGTTGTTCTAGGACACTCGCATGTTGTTCCTTCATCTTCTCAATCATCTTTGTGTGTCTTCTTTAGGGCTTCCAGCGCCAGTCCAAACTGAGCTTCTGTGAGTTAGCCACCAAGTTGTGATCGTTCTCGAGGCTTTTGCGTAGCTTCCGCTGCTCTTCTCGTAGCCGGCCTTGATGTCCTGCAGCTCTTGTTGGAGGCTTCTCTCAGCACCTAAATGTTGGCCCTGTGCTCCGACTTCACTGCTTCCATCTCTGCGGCGTGCCTGACCTCCAGCCTCTTCTCGATGTTCTTCAACACCTGGTCGTACTCGAGCCTCTAGGAGCCCAGCTTGTCGGCGTACTCGTCCACTTCCTGCTTCAGTAGAAGCAGCTCTTCGTCTTTCAACCTCACTTCTTCCTGGTACTGTTCCTGGCTCGCAAGCAGTTATTATACACGTCTCCTGTGCTCGGTCTTGGTCTCCCGAAGCTTCTCCCCGAGATTCGGCAGCGTGAACTCGTAGTCATGGCGGATGGCCTCTCATATGTATTCTAGACTTGCCTTTTCTTCAGAGAGCAGATTCTCGTACTCAGCTTGCGCGGATACGGCCTCTCATCGAAGCGCAGCATTCTCTTCCGGAATTCGTCAAATTGTGGTGCTCGGGTCGAGTGCCGAGTCTGAGTTGGCGGTCCCGATGCTCTCTGAAAGCTCTAAAATCTCACCCCTTCTCTTCTCCAGAGAGTTGAATGTGCTTTGGAAGGATTCAGACTCTTTCTGCTCCTCCTCGAGCGCGGAAGGACAGTTTCCAGACCTTCTCAGTGTGCCTGTCGATGAGTGCCGCCATTTCAGTAAAACCTTTGCATGCTGTTCAACGGCATCCTTGTCCCTCTCAAGATCACGAGCGTGGGCCACCTCGGTGCCAGACTCCGATCCATCTGGCGTTATTGTCATGCCCTTGCGTTCTGGTACCCTTGATTTCTTCCTCCTACTCATCGTCTTCTTCCTTTTCTTCACGTACGCTGCGTGGTCATTCCGGGACTTTGTGACCGCAATCACGATCGCTGCCCTCGCTCGCTCCGCAGGGCTGTGTCGCGTCACGTCAACGGTTTACCTGGCGTCAGCGTGAGCTCCAACATCAGCAACATTCCATGAACGCTGTCGACAACAACGGGCCTTTGCTTTGCTGTCGTGGAGCTTACCTTCCTCCTCTGCGACGGTGGGTACGGTCGCAGTAGACGGCTCGGCAATTTGCTGAGCAAAGCGAGGAAGTTCCTCGAGGGAAGGAAAGAAGCGGCCCAACAGGTACAGCTGGAAACTGGGGTAGCATCGCGGCATTACGTGCAAGACCTTAACATCCTCAAGTGCAGTGTGGTCCGCCCGACGGAACAGCTTCTGCATGGCCCGAACATAATCTCACAGACCCTCCTCTGATAAGGTATCTCGCAGACACCTGATAAGGTATTAGTAAGTGACTGGTAGGAACTCTTCCTAGAATGCCGCGACGAACTGGTTCCAAAGTGTAAAAGGTGGTTGAAGCTGCCATCGTTCGTCGGTAAATTGGAACTTATTTTGAGAAAGACACTACTAAGAAGTACCTAGAAAGGGTGTGCAAGATGGAAAGACATGGCGTCTTCGCCCAAAGTGAAGACAGATGGAGAATCTTTTGTGGGGGGTGGGCTCATTATAACGCGGCATCCTCAGTAAGAATAAGACAATCCGGCGATTGTCTTTTCTGAGCAAAAAATAGCGTATGAAGTCAAAGGGCTAGATTAACAAGAAAAGGTGGTAGCAACAAGCAGACAGGTCTTTTGTTTTGTATATTTTTCTAAGATCACCTGATGAGTAGAGGACGTATAACGAGAGGCAGTCGAGAACCGAAGTTCTTCTTTTCTACTGGAGGCACATCTTGTA